>VMDO01007311.1:0-92339 GCA_007922755.1 Pedetes capensis
AGCCAGCATAAACCTTATGAGCAGCAGACAAGCGATGACCTAGTGCTGGGGATTGCACAGTGTCAGGGAGTGTTTTGTTCTGTTGTACATAGGGTCCCTGAGTCAGAACCTAATAACAACAACAAGTTATATTATTCAAATCAATTATTGAGTTTAGTCACACAGTCACACTTTTAAGTGTTTGTCTCCAAGTAATTGTGTCTAAATTATACAGGAGGTTATTAAATATCTTTCTCAAGGCAAGTGTAATCAGTTGGATTTAAATTTCCAACCCTCTTTTATAGTGACCTTGGTCAAACCATTACTGCCTTTCTTCAAAGTACATAAAATGTTTTGAGATGAGAACAAAACTGCACATGCACTACATCAATCCAGATGAAAATATTGAATATAAAAGTTAATTTTCCCATAATGCTCATACATTTCTATTTGTATAAACTAAGTTCATTTATTTCAAGACTACAGTTAAGTCACTGTAACCCCAGTGTCTCTGGAAGCTGAGGCAAAAGTATTGTAAGTTTGAGGCCAGGAACAGCATGAGCAATTTATAGAGACCTTGTCTCAAAATTAAAAAAATAATAGAAGGGTCTGTGGGTACAGGGTACAGCTCAATGGTAGAACACTTATGTAGCATGCATGAGGCTCTGGCTTCAGCATTTCAATTCTAACAACAATAACAACAAAAAAGAATGAAAGGAAGGAAGAAAGGAAGGAAGGAAGGAAGAAAGAGTATATTTTAAATTCTATAAGAATTTTTTACTGACAAAAACTAGGCACATCATACCTACAATGATGTCTTTAATATAGTAACTATGTACATTTGTTCAATGAATATATCTAAGCTTAAAATCCAATAAATATTTCTACTTAATAATTTAATTCACCTTTATAGATTTTTTTCTTTCTATTTTTCTTTCTTTTTCTTTTTTCTTTTCTTTTTTTTTTTTTTTTTACTTAGACATATGTTGTTGCTGTTATGTGCTATCAAGGAGGTCGGGTCTGACTCATAATGACGATTCTAGGATTTTAAATGGCTGAATGTTTTGGGATTGTTTTGGGGAGTGGACTGCCGCATTCTTCTCCAATTTGTGCTGGGGATCGAAATTGAATCCTCAGAAATTACAGAGCAGTGGTCTATCAACTGAGTTAAACCCATTCCTCTTAGCTGTATAAAACCAAGAAATAATTTTAAGCAGCTAGAAATTCTCAAGGTGTTTAGTCTCACAAAAGATGTTGCTGTTGTTAGGTGCTGTCGAGTCCGACTCATAGCGACCCTATGTACAGCAGATTGAAACACTTGCTGATTCTGTGCCAGGCAAACGATCCTATTTATGTTTAAGCTCATTTTTGCAGACACTGTGTCAATCCATCTGGTGGAGGGTTTTCCTCTTTTGTGTTGACCTGCCACTCTCCCAAACATGATGTCCTTCTTCAGGGATTGATCTCTCCTGACTTACATGTCTGAAATACATAAAACGCAGTTTGGCCATTCTTGCTTCACAAAAGATAGCTGATATTAAATTAACAATACCAATAAAATAAGAATCCGAGTTTTATTAGTAAGTTGTGTCAGCATAGAGAAAGGAGGAATACTTGGCTAAATTTCGGGATCATAGATATTGATTCTTGATTTAACTCAATAGTAGATGATAATCAGGAAAATATGACAGGCTAAGTATTTCAGGAAAAACATGACAAAGGAAACATAGTTTTGTGGATACCAAAGGAGTGTGATGTTCATGTGGAGAATGAGCTGAAAATGAATGAGTAGTATCTTCCAATTCACGGAATCAAGAACAAAGACTTGGGATTGAAAGACAAGGATCTGGTTATCCAGCTCCCCATTACTTCAGCTTCACATTATAGCACAAATAGTCCCTTGTGACAAATATTAGAGGTGATGTTTCTTCCACTTATTCCTTTTCTTTCCATAGTACTCATCATATTACTTGCTGAGAGAAATATAATCATATTACTTTGTTATTTTCCAAGCTTTAAATCAATAACTTTGCCAAAGATTCAAATATAGTTATCACAGAAATAAAGTTAACAATTACAATAATTATTCCTCAATTAAACAAGCCAGGAAAATTAAAGAGAGAGCTGGAATGTGGAAATTTCAAGACTTAAGAACATTTGTTTTAGAACAGGATGTGGACTGACTTAAAAAAGAGGTATTTGTGATAAATCAAAGGTTGTGGAATTCATGAAAAAGAACACGGCTTCAAGATTGAAGGAAGACATATCAAGAACCTGCAATATGCAGATGATACAACCTTCCTTGCTGAAAGTGAACCGGACTTGAAACACTGGTGAAGATCAAAGAACACAGCTTTCAGTTTGGATTTCACATCAACATCAAGAAAACAAAAGTCCAGTTACTGGGTCAATAAACAACTTCATAATAAATGAAGAAAAGATTGAGTCAGCTTGTTTTACTTGGTTCTACAGTCAACAACCACAGAAGCAGCAGTCAAGAAACCAAAGACACATTGCATTGGGAAAAGCCATGGCAAAAGAACCCTTCAAAATATTGAAAAGTAAAGATGTCACATTGAGGATGTCACACCATAGTATTTCTAGTTGCTTCATATGCTTGTGAAAACTAATCAATGGATAAAGTAGACAAGAAAAGAACTGATTCTTTTGAATTATGGTGCTGGAGATGAATATTGAATATACCATGGATTGCCAAAAGAACCAGCAGATCCATTCTAGAAGTGCAATGACGGTGGTCCTTGGAATCAAGGATAGCTAGACGTGGTCTTATGTATGTTGGACATGTCAGGAGGAATCAATCACTAGAGAATGGCATCATGTTTGGGAGAATGGTTGGTCAACAAAAAAATAAAATAAAATAAAATAAAATAATAGGAAGGCCCTCAACTAGATGAATTGACACTGTGTCTGCAACAATAAGCTTAAGTATACAAAAGATCATGTGCATGTCCCACTTGGAGTAGTGTTTTGCTTTGTTGTACATGGTGTTGCTATGAGTCAGACCTGACTTGATGGCACCTAGCAAAAGCAGCAAGAATGGTAAATGAAGATTATATTTGGTTGACTAGGATCTCCCTTCTCTTACAGTTTTATAGAATATTCCCATTGAAAGATGTGTGTAAAAGAGAAATCACAACAGCTTTCAAGTAGTTCATAAAAGGGAATCATGAGAACAATTATGACAAAGGTTAAAACCACCTAGATTAAACAGTCATGAATTTAAAGTACAATTCTCCCACATAGTTGTAGAACCAAAGGAAATTGTTTAACATTTTAAGAATTGCTTTCATCATCTCAAATCATATGAAAAACAGTTCCCCCATTGCATAGTATTTGAAAATGAAATGAGATAAAGCCCTTCTTATAATGACATGAGAGCAAGGAGTAGCTGGTTCTAGGCATTTTTTAAAATGGATTTAAGATGACTCTTTGTAAACTTTCAAATGCCTTATTTTGTTAAGGCTTGAAATGTAATTAATGATTCATTAAAAATATAGCACTTTGACTTGAAAAAATACAAAGATTAATCAAACCAGAAAAAAACATGTTTTTTGTTGTTGAGTAAAAAGAACAATTTTCCTTATAATCTTTATTTATACCTGCGTAGTAACTGTGGTAGATTTTATTTTATTTGGTTACTGATTTCTTGTCTGTGAACCATAAATAAGTAGAATAAAGAAAGATTATCATGGTCATCATATGCATGTGAATAATTAGATGTGACTGACTGTAATAGCTCTAGGTATATGGTCTCAGGTCTCAGTCTATTATGTGAACTATTTCCTCATCTTATTTTTAAACATGCTCAAACTCATTTTGAACATGTCAATACTATACTAACTGTATTTCTATTTAGTTTTCTTGGGCAATGGACAGACCAATGCTTTAGCTGTATTTTGTTAGTTTCTTGATAGTATTTTTTTGTTTTTGTTTGTATCAGATAAGAAAATAGAGAATTAGATTAAGGCAATAGAAACAAGTGGAGAATTTTGGATTAGTAGCCTATTTATCAAGTATATGCTCTGATAAATATACTTAATTCTCTATCTAGAAAACTTCCTGATCTTAACATTGTGTAGCAAAACAAAGAAATTATGTTTTTCTGTATCAGTGCATATTCATTCAAAAAATGAATTTCTAGCACTTAAAAAAGCATGTTGCAGCCAAGCAACCTATTATAGCTAAACTCAGATGAAGAAAAGTATTATATGGCAAATGGCACCACAGCTAAGGTATAATAATCACAAAAAAAGGCTAATGAGAATTGAGTATCACTTCCTCTCAAACATGTAGAACTACATTTGTTATGCCAAGAAATTAACCAAATGAATCAACTGTACCTAAGAACAACAACATTATTCTTTTATAAAGGAAACTTACACTTGACAAATTGAAAGGTCTACTATATCTCTTTCCAACAGAGCCTAGGAAGTATTAATAAGTGATGAACAATTAAGCGTACTAACACCATAAATAGAAGGATGATTCTGAAGCCTAAGGAGATGTGTATCTTATAAGAAATAAATAAATAATGCTGTAATTTGTACATATTTCACACAATAAATTTGGTGAGTATAACAGGGAGGAAAATAGAAAAAATGTAGGTTGAAAAACTGTGTTAAAATAAAATGAATATACATAAGAAATTAAATTAAAATACTAATGAAAATTCTTCATTATGGGCTGGGGTTTGAAACATATGGGAATCAAATCTTTTTGGAAAGAGATGATGGACAAGCTCAATATCAAATATCAGAACAAGGCCAGGTGATAACTGCGTATCAATCAACTGCTCGTAAGGAGGTTCAAATGGAAATTGAAAAAAATTGGAACAAGTGTACAAGAGCCAAGATACAACCTTGAGTATATCCTACCTGAGTTCACAGATCATCTTAAGAACAGGTTTAATGCATTAGATGCTAATGATAGAAGACCATATAAGCTGTGGCATGACATTAAAGACATCATTCGTAAGGAAAGCAAAAGGTTGTTAAAAGACAGGAAAAAAAAGACCAAATTACATGTCAAAATAGACTCTGAAATTTGTCCTCAAATGTTGAGCAGGCAAAATAAAAGGAAGATGTGATGAAGTTAAAGAACTAAACGTAAGATTTCAAAGGGCACCTTGAGAAGACAAAATCAAATGTTATAATGTGCAAAAAGAAGGAGATAGAAAACCAAAAGCCTCTCTGTTTTTCTCAAGCTTAAGAAATCGAAAAAAAAAATTAAGCCTTGAATGGCAATAGTGAATGATTCTACAGGGACAATATTAAGTGATTCAGGAAAGATCAAAAGAAAATGGAAGGAATTCACAGAGTCATTATGCCGAAAAGAATTGGTGGATGACTAACCACTTCGAGAGATTCCATATGATTGGGAACCAATGGTATTGAAGGACAAATTGGAAGCTACCATGAAGGAATTGGAGAAACACAAGGCTCCAGGAATTGGTAGAATACTAATACAGATGTTTCAACAAACAGATGCAGCTATGAAAGTGCTAATTTCTTGTTTATGCTAAGAGATTTGGAAAACAACTACCAGGCTAACTGATTGGATGAGATCCATATTTGTGCTCATTCCCAAGAAAGGGGATCCAACAGTATGTGGAAACTATCAAATGATATCACACCAAGCAAATATCACATTACATTAATACCATATGCAAGCAAAACTTTACTACATATCTTTCAAAAACTACTGCAGCAATATATAGACAAGGATCTGCCAGAAAATCAAGGCAGATTCACAAGAGGACATGGAATCAGGGACATCATTGGTGATGTCAGATGCATACTAGCGAAAAACAAAGAATAGAAAAAATTGTCTATTTATGTTTTATCAACTATGCAAAAGCATTTGACTATGTGGATCACAACAAATTAAGGATAACAAAGTGAAAAATGGAAACTCCATAATTGTACTCATGAGGAATCTGTACATGGACCTGAAGGCAGTCAATTAAAAAGTATAAGAAAACACTGCCTTATTAAATTCGAGAAAGATGTGTGTCAGGGCTCTATCCTTTCACTGTGTATCTTCCATCTCTATGCTGAGCAAATAATCCTAGAGCCAGGACTTTATGTAGAAGAATGTGCCATCATGATTGGAGGAATATTCATTAACAACCTGTGTTATGGAGATGACACAACTTTGCTTGCTGAAAGTGAGGAGGATTTGAAACATTTACTGAAGAAGATCAAAGACCACAGCCTTCATTATGGATTGTACCTCAACTTCAACAAAACAAAATATACTTACAACTAGGCCAGTATGCAGCTTCATGATAAATGGAAAAAAGATTGAGGTTGTCCAAGATTTTGCTTCACTTGCTTCTACAATGCACACTCATGGAAGCAGCAGTCATGACATTAAAAACACACTGCTGAAAAACTGTTTCAAAAGACCTTTTTAAAGTGTTGAAAAATAAAGATGTCACATTGAAGATAAAGGTGCACCTGACTCATACCATGGTATTTTCAGTCACCTTATATGGTTGTGAAAACTTGATATTGAATAACGTAGACAAGTGAAGAATTGACGCTTTTGAAATTTAGTGGTGGAGATGAATACTGAATATACCATGAACTACCAAAAGAACCAACATATCTGTCCTAGAAGAGCAACCAGAGTGCTCTTTGGAATCAAGGATGGCTAGACTGTATCTTATGTATTTTGGATATGTAGTCAGGAGGGACAAATCTCTGGGGAAGATCATCATGTTTGGGGGAGTGACAGGTCAAGGAAAAAAGGAAAACTCTCAACTACATGGATTGATACAGTGTCTGCAACAATTGGCTTAAACATAAATAAGATTGTGGGCCTGGCACTGAATCAAGGAATGTTTCATTCTGTTCTACATAGGGTCGCTATGAATTGAAACCAACTCAACAGTACCTTAACAATAACAATAATGAAAATTCCTTATAAATACTATTTTTTAGTTCTGAAAAGTGGCTCACTAAGTAGTCTTATCCATTCTAGTTCTCTTTATGTATCTAGAATATCCTGACACTAATTTCAGGGTTATTAAGTGTTATCTGCATCTTGGAACAGGAAAAATGAATATAGGATAAGGAACTTGTGTTGTTGTTAGACATTAAAATCATTTCCATGGGTTAAAAGTGTGCAACTTCAAGGAAAGTCCCTGAATAAGGTTTGATCCTCTAAAAATTATTTGGGAAAATCGTGACTCTTTGAAAATCTATGACTCTATAATGATACTCAAAATGTGTTAATGAGCACTCACAAATGAATTTCAGGCGCTTATAGAAATTACTGATTATAGATATATCCAAACTATGTGATTATCTCATCTTCATCAACATTTAAATCCCATCATACTTATTTATGAATACAGTGATTAATTCTATATCTAGTTGCATAACAATAATTGGAACAGGTAAAATATTGACATATGCTTAACACATGTCAAGAACAGTGTAAAGATTTATATTGAGTGTATTATGCTATGAAATGGGAGAAGGACCTGGCAATCCACTCCCAAGGCAATCCCGAAAACAGTCAGCCATTGAAAACTCTATGAGGGTGGCTATGAGTCAGATACCGACTCCAAGGCACCTAACAACAACAACATTATGCTATGAAAATATGCTTCTTTAACTGTTGGTTCCACACTAGATAAATGAAATCTTTAAGGATTTACTTGATTGAATACTCCTTGGATTTTTATTATTATTGCCTATATAGTTCAAAAATAGACTAGTTAAATGTTCATTTGAATAATTTTTTTTTTCAGTACTGGGGGTTGAACCCAGGGCCTCACACTTGCATGCTCTGCAAGAGCTGGACCACTGAGCTGCACCCCCAGCCTTTTTTTTTTTTTTTTTTTTTTTTAACGTTTTGAGACAGGGTCTCGCTAAATTAGGCAGACTGCATCTGGTCTCTAACTTGCGATCCTCCTGCCTCCGCCTCCCCAGCCGCTGGCATTACAGGCATGCGCCACCGTGTCCAGCTCGAACAAATGTATTTATAACCCTCCTTTACTCTTCAGATGCTGAGTCTCTGTTCTGTCTCTGTCTCTACTTCTCTCTCACATGCATACACACACAGAAATACATACAGTTAAACAAGAGATTACCAAAACAACGTATATGGTGTATTCATAAGATGTGAGGTCACTAAGGTTGAAGGAGAAGGCATCATTGTTTCTTTTCTGTGAAAAATGTTCAAGGAAGTCAAGATGACATTGAACCTTTCAGGAATCTGCACTCAGATCCCAGACATAGAATCCTGGACCATCTCCATTGTAGAGTTCAAGTTGCCTCCACAGGCATGACATGGTCATTTGGCTTTACTTTGTTAAGTGATTATGTTTATAACCCTAGGATGAAGAAATGAGTGGATTATTGAAAGTTTTATATTGCTTATGTTATCAATTCAAGTACAATAATAGATTTGTAATCAAAGCATTTCGTGTAGTTCATTTAAATCTGATTTGAATGATTAAATTACCTTGAGTTATTAAATTTACAAATATGGTTTATCATACATACAAGCATTGCCTACGTGCATAGGAGTATTTTACTCATAGAATCTATAAATTTGCCTTGCTAAATATCTGAAATGATTAAGATAATTAGATAAATTATTTTTTGATTGAAGATTCAAGTGTAAATGAATTTGTTTAATTAAGTGTATAAGTAGAGGAAATGTTTAAATACAGTTCAATCTCTCAAATGTATAAAAAAGTTGAATGTAATTTGAAACAAACTCACGTATGTTTATTTTTAAGTAATTATTAGATTAAAATAAGTTTAAAGGCTGAAGGAAAACTAATTTTAAAGTTATTAAACATAATAATTAAAAAATTAATTAAAATAAACACAACTGAACCAATTTTTACTCTGTAAAATGCCCATCAGATTTTAAAAAAACAAATGTACTTAACATACATATTTTACCAAGCAGTATAATTTACATTCTTGAATTATAAGGACATATATTTCATTTATTTTGTTTTCATGTGAGTAGTATCAATCATGTTCAACAGCTTAAAAAAATAAAAAACCTCAGATTTCTAATTAAAACTTTTTCTCAATAAAAAAAATTATATTTGCGTTCTAGGACTGAGAACATTCTTGGAAATGAGGAGATGGGCAGTATTAACTTCCTCTTTGAATCAAGCTAATTATTAAATGAACCAGGAAAAAAATGAATTATTCCAAAAATCATCTTATGATTTTTTGTTTCATAAGATTAAGTAAAACTAAATACTTTGTATCTATTTTAGAAAAGAAAAATTAAATTAAAAAATCTCATTTTTATATACTTTGGGTATTTTATATCATGACTGGTATGTCAGGTGAGTTTTGAGATTTTTTTTTTTTTTTCTGCACTGGGGGTTGAACCCAAGGCCTCACACTTGCATGCTCTGCAAGTGCTGGACCACTGAGGTGCACCCTGAGTCCATTTTTTTACTTTTTGAGACAGGGCCTCACTAAATTACTCAGACTACCTCTGGTCTCGAACTTGCGATCCTTCTGCCGCCGCCTCCAGAGCCTCTGGGATTATAGGCGTGTGCCACTGCAACCAGCTGATTTTTGAGACTTAATCAAAGTACTACTACCTTATTACAATTCTTCCTCCTTTCCTTTCTGCTCCTTCAATTTGCCTCTTCCCTTCCCTTCCTTCTCTCTCTCCTTGCCTTCCTTTTTAAATTTTCCTTCTTTCCCTTCATCATTTATTTCTTTATATTTCCCTGTGTTCTCATCCTTTCCCTTCTCTCTCATTTTTACTCCCTGTCTTTCCTCATTATTTCCTCAAAATACATATTTTTGTTCATGTGCAAAACATTAAATTTTGTTTAATTTCGGCTTTATTTTGGTATAATGAATAAAATTGCATATACTTAAACTGTATAACTTGTTTAGATATACATACACATTGTATAATGATTGCCAATTAGCATAAAGCTGTTAATAAAGCTAAATGACGTTTTAATTTTTTTATTGATTGTATATTCAAATACCCATATTTGGGGCTAACATTTATTTTGAACGTGCTATACATAAGCAATGGTATTTCTCTAGCAACTGGTGACAAATTTGGAAAAATAACACTTTTTAATGTTGAATGATGTAGTAAGGTGCCATGTCTTATTCCTATAATTCCAGCCACTCCAGAGGTTTAGGAAGGAGGTTTGTGAGTTCCAGGCCAGAGGTAGCCTGCACATTTAGCAAGATCCTGCCTCAAAATAAAAAAATTAAAAAACAAAAATAAAAATGAGGCAAGAAGGCATGACTCAGAGGTAAATATCTTTCCTAGTACATGGGAGGTCCTGAGTTCAACCTCCAGGACTGTTACAAAAATAATAATTTGAATGTTGTATCTGATGAAATCTTTTTTCTTGTTTGATTTAGAAAGTAAACAGCCTGCTAAAGATTAGGTTGACTAAATTATCTTATTCAACTCTCCAAACACACACACACACACACACACACACACACACACACACACACAGACCAAAATTAGAAGGAAAAAGCAACATTTTTTCCTGATACTAGATAAATGCAAAAATATATTCAATGCATTTGCCAAATATTGTAAAGCATTGACAGAGAGGAATAAGGTAAACTGAATATAGCACCTCAGATTTTGAGTACTTTAAGAATTATCTTCATATCAATTAATTTATTTGAAGATGAAAATCTATTGAAACTCAAAATGCAGCAGTGGTATCTGGGCAGATCATTGGGAAGTAGGGACATCATTTTAGAAACTAAGCTCACCAAATTGGAATGATGATATATGCTGTTTATTCTCATGTCTCCTAATTGAGAACAAGTTCAGAGAAAAAAACATTTTGGGAATGGAAAGTCAATAAATAAAAGTATCATTATATCATTTTATATATTTTGGATATCCTTCCTGCACATGTCTAGAGTGAAGCAAATTGATGTAATAAGGAGAATATTTATAGAACCATAAGCCAGATACCATAGATGGATCCAGTTGATTTGTTTCTCCCTTTCCTCTTAAACTCTCATTTATTTATCATTTAGAGGTGGAACAAATGTGAACTAATTCATAATTTTCTTTCTGGTATGGGGGGCTGGGCTGGGCTAGGAGCTTGTGCATGCTTCACAAGCACTCTGCTACTGACCTGCACTCCCAGCCTCTTTTATATTTTTTAAATTGATAAATATTTTTATCAGTTGATAAATTGATAAATTTATTTTTTAAATTGATAAATAAATTTTATTTTTTAAAATATTTTTTAAATTTTTATTTTTTAAATTGAGAATAAATTACTCAGGCTGCCTCTGGCCTCAAACCTGTGATCCTTCTGCCTCCACCTTTCAAGTTGCTGAGATTATAGGCATGTGCTGCCATGCATGACAATAATTTTTTTAAAAGTAGAATAAAAATGAAGTTTTAGTAAAGTATTCTGAAGTTGGATGCCTATACTTTCTATAATTTGCATTGTGGGTATAGACTGAGATAGAACTTTGTAAGTCATAATTCTTATTTGCCATCTAGGTCTCTGTTAGCCTCTATCAATAGGAGGTGGTATAAGAAAAATGAAGCCCAGGGAGGAAGAAGGAATATGTTTTATCTTGTTCTTAATTTTCTTCTTCCTCTTTAGGCTTCTGATTCCATCAGTATCCCCACAATGATGGTTACTCATTTTTGACAGCAATAGCTTGTTCAAAATGTGCAGCAGATTCTAGCTTGTGGTTTTTCCAATGCTGATGGAACCCAGACCTAACACTACCTCCAGGGATATTTCAACCTCAGAATCAGATTTTTAGGCATTTATGTCTCTTCATATTAATTTTTCATGGTATTATTTTTGTTAATATTTTTCTTATGTATATCATGACTAAAATATGTTTCAGGAAGACAGAAATTTTCATATGCTATGTTCATTTCTATAGCCACAGTGACCATATCATTGCCAGATAGTAAATGACTAGTTAGTAAATACGTAGGTGTATGAACAAATAAGACCATGAATGTTTAAATAAAAAAATTAGAGTAAAAGAAAATTATAGTAAAAGACACATTGACATAAACCCTGTCAGAGTACTCACCCTGGGTTTCTGAAGAAGTCCTGGAAGTCCTCCATCATGACAACACTATGTGTCACACAAAACTTCTACTATGGCAGTTTCTGTCAAATAAAAGTATTGCACTGTTGGTGTTCATTCACATTATCCATCAGATCTGGCATCTTTGTGCGATATATGGCTCTTCCCAAAAGTCAAAATGATCATGAATGGTAAACATTTTTAATTGATTCAGAACACCAAAGCAGCCACAATAGTGCAATTAAAGACACTCACCAAAGTGGACTTTCAGAACTGCTTCAAAAAGTGGCAAGAATAATGAGATAACTGGGATTAACAGCAATGTGTCTTATTGTAATACATTCTTTAAATGTTCCCTGGGTTTTCTTATTACATCTTGTGTATAGTAAAATTTAATGAATGCCAAAAGCTATGACTAAAATAATTGTTTCCCACCCAGAAATATGTCTAATTAACATTTAGAAAGCATCTTTTTTAACCATCTCTGTATGTAAAGACTTGATAGAAAGTCAATTTAGATAGAAGCCATGTAGAAAAATGGGATAAAAGTATAAAGATTACTTTTATAGTATATTAATTCCATTTTAATTTAACTAGAGAAAAATAAACTAAGTGAAAATGTTGGAATTGTTAAACAAGAGAAAAGTTTTCAATGTGATAGATTATCACTTTGTAAAAAAGAAGTTGAAAATTAGCAATGCGATTGTTGAAAGGACTTGTCCTATTGACATTTTTGTGTATATAAAATTAAAAAAAAATCTTCATAACAAGCACAGTGATTCCAGTTCATCACATTTCCATCTACTCTCAATTGCCTTAAATTTAATTATTTCATTCATTTCATTATGTGCCTGACATCTGGTAGCATTTGAGTTTATGGCCCATGTTTAAAGATCTCTGTAAATTTAATGAAAATGATTTCATGGACACTTGCAGTAGCTGGGCTTTTATTATTTGATTGATAGCTCAGGAACAGAGTTGAAGTATTGTTTTTTAAAAATTAAAACTATAAAAGCTATCCCTATAATAAAAACATTACAACAAAATAGAGCTAGTTTGCTTCAAGACCCAGAAAAGTGGCTTATTTCCTCAAATTTCCTTAGCAGAGATGTGCCCTTATTCTGTGCAACAATGTAGAGACACAATTTATTTTCAAAAGCTTTATTTTAAATTGCTTCCTATGATGTCACTGTGTCTAGCATAATTTATACCAATCTATACTTTAATTCTGTTCAGTGGCTACTGAATGAATCTTAAGTGTACATTTGTTTCTGGACCAGGAATTGCTGTTGTTACAGTGCTGTGGAGTCAGATCCAACTCATAGTGGCTTCATTTACAACAGAACAAAACACTACTGGACACTGTGCTGTACATATGATCCACTTTATGTTTGAGCCCATTGTTGTAGTCACTGTGTTTCTTCTCATTTTGAGTCATGCCACATCAGCAAATGGGGGTCACAGGGGCACTACTCCAATCCAACCTAAGGTCTACTATTCTATGAAGAGGCAATTCTTTTCAGGCCATCTTTTGAATGCCTTCCAACTTGGAGGGATCATTTTCCATTGCTATATTTGACAGTGGGCTGGGGGTTAGCTCCAGTGTAGAGTGCTTCTCTATGTTCTCTGAGGCCCTGGGTTCAATCCCCAGCACCACAAAAGTGAGAGAAGTACCTGGCTTCCCATTCCTGAAACAATCAGCCATTGAAAACCTTATGAATTGCAGGGAACCAGCAACATAATGCTGGGCATGGCACAGTGTTGACAGTGTTTCATTCTGTTGTACATGGGGTTCCTATGAGTCATACCTAATTTAACAGAACCTAAAGTTAAGTAATGCCTGCAGCTGGAGCCCTGTGGCATCCAATCCCGTCAGATCTCGGAAGCTAAGCAGGGTCAGGCCTGGTTAGTACCTGGATGGGAGACCACCTGGGAACACCAGAAGCTGTAGGCTTGGGAGAAGGACCTGGCAACCCCTCCCAAAAATCAATCTGCCATTGAAAACCTTATGAACAGCAGAGAAGCACTGACAATAGTGTTTCCCCTGTTGTACAGAGGGTCGCTATGAGTCGGATACCGACTCGATGGCACCTAACAACAACAACAAAGTTAAGTAGGGTCTTTTTGGTTAGTCGTTGGATGGGAAAGTACCTGTGAATACCAGATCCTGCAGGCAAGGGAGAAGGGCCTGACAATCCACTCCTGAAACAATACTGAAACAATCTGCCATTGAAAACCCTATGAAGAACAGAGAAGAACTGACATAGTGCCGGGCATCGCACAGTGTCAAGGAGTGTCTCATCCTATTGTACAAAGGGTCACTATGAGTCAAACCCGAGTTGAAGGCACCTAACAACAACAACAATAACAACAATAATAACAACAATACTTGACAGTACTTCTCTGCTATTCATGCAGATTTGATCGCTGATTGTTTCTGGTGGGGCTGCCATGTCCTTCTCCCACATCTATAGCACCCAGTATTCCCTGGCAGCCTCCCGTCCAAGTACTAATCATTCCTCACTCTGCTTAGCTTCTAAGACTTGATGAGATCGACATCAGGTTGGTATGGCTGTAGATGGATTAGGAATAGAAAACATAAAGAAGTATCTTAATATGTCTTGATTCTCAAGGAACTAGCCAAAGTTCGTATTTGAATATCTCCTGTTTACAAGTTAAGCTAAAAAACAAAAAAAATCCACAAATAAGAACAACAGTGCCTCAAAATAGACATTATAGAGTCTGAGTTTCCCTTAATAATGTCACATTATAAATCTTATGTTTAATATAGAGTTGGTGGAATAAACAATTCAAAACAATCTCTATTTTCTCCAAAAAGCTGCAGTAAGGCACACTTGGTAAGTATGCTTTTTGCCCTTTGTATCAATCATTTACATATCTACTTTTAAAAGAGAGATAGAGGGAGAAAAATTAGAAAGTGATATAAGATTATAACATTAAGACACTTAATCAGAGACATTATTTATTAAGTCAACTAAATACATTAAAATAATGTTCAAATGGACATCAAGATTGGTCTTCAATTTACATTAAATAAAAAAAGAGAAAGGCCGAGTGTGGGAAGCACTTGGAAAGCTGAGGCAGGAGGATTGCAAGTTTGAAGATTTGCAAGGGCTATGTGGTAAGACCTTGTCTCAAAAAAGCAAAACCAAACACAAACAAACAACAACAACAAAAAGAATGAAAGGGGAAGAGGGAACAGTGGATTGCAGCATCCCTTTTAGTCTTTCTTCATTCTGTACTCTAATTGCCTAGTAACAGTTGGTATTAGGTTGCAAGTAGCCTCTAGTTTTTCTCCATGGATGGAAAACATTTTACTCTATCAGCTCCAAGATTTCAAACAAAGACACAGTATGTGCCAATGGTATGTACCATCATAGTAAAAATAAACAATAAGGGGAAAGTATAACCTGAGTATTAATTAAGTCTCTTTATTATTAAACTTAAAAATAAAACAAGTTCTAATCCAAATTTGGCAATCCCACTGTTACAATACCTGATTTGGAAGGGGGTCAGATAACAGTATATTAATTACTATTAATTTTCAGTTTAATAGCAAATCAAAAAGTTGAAATTCAACTACTAACCACACCATGCTATCTGGGCCAAAAGATAAAACATCTTTAGAGAATCACAACATCTATTCAATTTTGAGTAATGAAATCATTTCTTTGTATTCTTCTTGCTTCATTCACTGATTATAACTGCCCATGAGGCATTTTATGATTTTTATTCCAAGTTTGTAGTTGAAGAGACTAATATTTGAATATTTTAACTAATTTTCCCAAGGTACTTATTACATCATAGAGTTGGGGCTAAACTATGTCCAGACAAGGAGTCTAGTCCATAATTTTTCTATTCCTGTTTCCCAGCTATAAAAGTTGTTGCTGTTGTTAGGTGCCATTGAGTACAGAAAAAAAATTATAAGTTTCTTTCAGCTCTGAAAAGTTGATTTCTACTTAAAACCTGTAACTTGTATCTTGGGGTCAAAAAAGACATTGGAAGATAAATTTTACTATTTTAAAAGAATTACTTATTATGGTGTTCCCTATAATTTCAGTATGCCCCAGGTGGGACTAGGTGACAGAGGTGTGGCACAGTAGCACCTGACTAAGCGTAGATAATTGCCTGGTGGGTCAGTCACATAAAAGCCCATGATACCAATTACACTTGCTTGTCATTTTCCATATCTTATGATTGATTTCATGAAAATAGCTGATTTTATAATTTTAGGACCTATATATTATGGTGCTGGGGATGAATATTAAATATATCATGGACTGCTAAAAGAAACAATAGATCTGTCCTAGAAGAAGTGCAACCAGAGTGCTCCATGGAAGCAAGGATGGCTAGACTGTATCTCCTGTATTTTGGACATGTTGTCAGGAGGGACCAATCCCTGAAGAAGCACATCATGTTTGGGAGAGTGGCAGGTCAATGAAAAAAAGGAAGACCCTGAAGTAGATTGATTGACACAGTGTCTGCAACAATGGGCTGAAACATAAATAATATCATGTGCTTGGTCCCATGTCTGGGAATGTTAGGTTCTGTTGTGCATAGAGTCCCCGTGAGTCCAACTCTATTCCATGGCACCTGACAACAACAACAACTTTATAAAACATGAAGATAGTTTTTGTTATATTAGTTTTAGTTTGATTTTATTGTAGTTTTTGAAACCCGTGAAAGCTAATTAGAATTTTATAAGTGCCTTAAGAAAAATTTCTTATTTTGTTTATTATCATTACACAAATAGAGGTTATACTAGTAACTTTTGAAAGATGATATAGGGTATATAAAACTTAATTAAACCTTAAAAACAAATACTTTGAATAAAAAAAATAGTTTGAGGTCTTGGATGACCCAGAGAACCAATATCCATCAATTAAGTTGACAATGCCAGTTAAGGTCTATATAATACAAAAATATGCCTTTAATCACAAGAGATACTTTCCAAGATCCCCAGTAGAAGCATAAAGCCATAGATAGTACCAAATTCTATACATTCTATGCTTTTTCCTATACATATATGCCTGTAATAAAATTTAACTTAGAAATAAGACATAATAAGAGGTAAAAGGGCTGGGATTTAGCTCAATTGGTAAGAGCACTGCTTTGCAGTCTCTGAGGACCAGCGTTCAATTCCCAGCACCGCAAAAATGGGAGAAGGAACTGGCAATCCACCCCCAAGGCAATCCTGAAACAGGCATTGAAAACCCTATGAGGGTTGCTATGAGTCGGATACTGACTTGATGGCACCTAACAACAACAACAACAACAAAAGGAAAAAACAATAATAAATAATAAAATAGAATAAGCATGTCTCTGATTTTTCCACTTACCTAAAAGTTGGAGGACTCTTAAATAAATTATTGTCTCCTATTTCTTTCCTACACTTCTCTCCTGTTTCATACAGAGTTTGTACCAATACATGATTATCATTATTTATTTTTGTGTTTGCCTCTAAGGCTTGTGGTACCACAAAACTTATAGAAAATATATTTGTGCACTAATACAAAGTGTGTATGCTACACACACCAGTTTAGTTAGAAAGGGAAGGATCTTTCATTGGGTTCCTGGTGTACAATTAAAATGAAAATAACATATTAGAACAAGTGCATGTTACTAATTTCAATCTGCCTCAACAGCAATCATCTGTTGAAGTAAAATTCCACTGATATTCCCAAGAAATACAAGTCCTTACCTAATGCATGTGAAGAGAGGAAATCTAAATTCAGAAAGCTAGGAATGTTCCATAGGAAATAGTGAGTGTCTTTCAAATAGATCAACAGTTGATTCTATAATCTCCTGGCCTGAGAATAGTTATGTAATGTGTTATGGTACTATTTAAAACATGTATCTAGACAAGCTCTTTATCGAATTAGAATAAGAAAAACAAATCCCAGGTATTTACAGACTCTTTATATACTTCATAATATTTTTATCTTCCTTAAAATGTTCCATAAAGACATGTTAGATGGAAAATTTAAAGTTGTTTCAAAGATTATCTTATGCTCCCTGGTAAAGATTCTATTGTTCTTTTATAAATTTGATTCTTTGATATTATCACAACACTTTTGTCGGGCCTATTCCTTTGTGTCTTTCTTCCTTGTTTTTGTTGCACTGGAAAGTTCCAGTTCTCCTCTGACCACTACTAAATTTCCTTTTGCACAAATTCATTTTTCTTTCTAGCTGACCATTGTAGGCATCACCCATTCTAAATCTAATTTTTCTCTTTAAATATTACACTGGGAATATTTTAAAACCTATACTTACCTCTAAGAATAAAGAGCTCAAATTTGTAGTATTATTTCTTGCTTATTTTCTGAAATTCTGCATTTCCAAATAACTGACATATTTCTACATTAAGGTAGAATTGATATTCCACTGATGATCTAAATTTAATGATTTATCTCAGCTATCCAATTAATGATAACTGATCATTTTTTGAAAGTATTCACATAATTCCAGAGGTAAATTATGCTCCAGAATTCATAAAACTGAATACAAAATTATGTCTGCATCTCTACATCTCCCTTTGGCTTTATCTTTAGTTTGAGAGTGAAATAACCTCACTAATCCTGTTCATTATATCTAGACAAGAAATTGCTAAAGGTAAAATAATGAATCAGTTCTTTCTAAGACATTTTCTTAGAAATAAGTTGCCTAGCCCCATATCAGCTCCAACCCCATCTCATCAGTACATTTCTCCTAACTTGTCTCTGGTCATAATTCAGACCAGTTCTCGTTCCTAATAATAAATACCCTTTACTAATAAAAGACATTGGGAATCATTATTGGATGAGACTAATAGCATGACATTATATGGATGTGGAAAGCAATAACAATGTCCCCCATTACATTACCTCCTTTCTAACCCAGTGTTTCCATTAATCTTTCAATACACAGGTCTTCTGAAGCTTTTTGTGATAGCCACAAATGAAGCTTCCTGTGTGTATCCACACTACTTATTCAAATCCTACCATGTACTGACTGATAGGGTACTATTTCTGCATGTCTTATCAAACATGGGAGTTAGGCATGAAGTCTACTATTACCATATACCCCACAAGCCCACATTTCAGGCTGATTTTTATTGTGCACTCTAACATTTCTGTGTATGCTCCAAGAGAGTCTTTCATAAATAGTCTTCAGCAAGGCCACTATGTGACCTTATACCATTTCTGTGCTATTGTGGTTATCAGAATCTGCCTACCTGCTTCTTCACCTTAACCATATTGTAGTGTTTTCTTTTGCTTAGTTAAGGTTTTAGGCTTACTAGAAGAGCATTTCCACAAGATAATGAATTTAATGAAATAATTTTGAAACATAGTAAATTGATAGCATCTAGAATATGTAGAATTACTTGACCAAATCAAGTATTTTAAAGTTATTTTAAAACTACAAACCATCAATAATTCTGCAATTATTCTTTGTAGAAATATAGCTCATAATAGCAAAAATGTAAAACAAAATACATATGTATTATTATGGAGCAATTTTCTCTCAAGCTATTTCTAGCTTCAAGATGCCAGTAACTCCTATCTTCACATAAATACATTTTATTCATTTTCACTCTTCACTTTTTCCTAAAAATGTTCTAGGTTGTGTATATAAGGAATTCTTTATTCTATATTCTTATATATTCTATATAAGAATAAGCCATTTGGAAATGAAGATTTGTCAACCAATATGATTGTATGTACAAAGATTCCTACTTTTATGATAGTAAAGTAAAATTTTCATATGCCAGTTACATGAAGGTTACATTATAACTTCCTTTTAAAAATCTAAGAAACTCCCTTATTTGTCATATGCAGTTGAAAGTTAAGTATCTGTCAAAATTCCAAGTATATAGACATATGCTAAGAAATAAGGTTTTATATTTCAATCAATGTCTCTGGAAAATTTGATCTGTTTTAAAGATACCCTTTAAACTGAATCTTTGATGAGAAAATGAGAAGACAAAGAATTCAAAATTTGTGCAGGTTTGCTGTTTTACTGATGTCCCGAGCAGAGCATAAATACAAACGATCTTCTGACTATTTATATTTTTTGGCATGAAATACACTACTGGACAGAGAGAAGGAAAAAAAGCTATGTTTAATTCTTAAAAGCTATTGTGCCATTTTAATCCTGTTATCCTTATTGTTTTACGAGTGGGACCCACTGAACATTCCCTAGCACTTTGGAGTCTGACTCTAAGAGAAGACATACTGACTTTAAACCTGGGACATGGAGCAAAATAAACTGCTACAAATCTGGTGTTCACTCCTATTCAACAACAAACAAGAAGGCATTTGGGAGAAAATATGAATGCTTTGTACATGAAACATGGAAACAAAACAAAAAGTAGGTTAGTCTGAAGCCTAATGAAATGACTGATAGTAAACATGTCAAACCCTAATAGATTTTTGGTTTTGGTAGAAAAAAATTGAAGACTGCCAATTTCAATCATGGACAAATGCATAGAATCAAGAGTTCTATAATGATTTTTAGGATCAACCAAATCAAAATAAACCACACATAACTCAAACAAACACCACCAACAAAAAAAGATAACAAAAATTTAACGAAGACTCTGAGCGTTTCTAAGAAGAGTGAGTGCTATATGTTGTTGTTAGGTGCCATCGAGTCAAGTCCGACTCATAGGGACCCCATGTACAGCAGATTGAAACACTTGCTGATTCTGTGCCAGGCAAACGATCTTATTTATGTTTAAGCCCATTGTTGCAGACACTGTGTCAATCCATCTGGTGGAGGGTTTTCCTATTTTGCGTTGACCTGCCACTCTCCCAAACATGATGTCCATCTCCAGGGATTGATCTCTCCTGACTACATGTCCCAATTATGTAAGATGCAGTTTGGCCATTCTAGCTTCCAAGGAGCACTCTAGTTGCACTTCTTCTAGGACAGATTTGTTGGTTATTTTGGCAGTCCATGGTATATTCAAGAGACGTCTCCAGCACCACAATTCAAAAGTATCAATTCTTTTTCTGTCTCTCTTGTTCAATGTCCAGCTTTCACAACCATATGATGCCACTGAAAATACCATGGCATGAGTCAGACACACGTTCATCTTCAAGGTGACATCTTTGCTTTTCAATACTCTAAAGAGATCTTTTGCCACAGCTTTTCCTAGAGCAATGCGAGTTTTGATTTCTTGGCTGCTACTTCTATGGGTGTTGATTATAGAGCCAAGCAAAGCAAAATCTTGGACAACCTCAATCTTTTCTCCATTTATTGTGAAGTTGCGTGCTGACCCAGTAGTAAGGATTTTTGTTTTGTTGATGTTTAGTTGTAACCCATATTGAAGGCAATGATCTTTGATCTTTATCAGTAAATGTTTTAAATCCTCTTCATTTTCAGCAAGCAGAATTGTGTTATCTGCATAACGCAGGTTGTTAATGAATCTTCCTCCAATCTTGATGCCACGTTCTTCCTCATACAGTCCAGCTTCTCAGATTATTTGCTCAGTGGATAAATTGAAGAGATAAGGTGAAAATATACAGCCCTGACACACACCTTTCTCAAATTTAAACCACTCAGTGTTTCCTTGTTCTATTCGAAAAACTGCCTCCTGGTTCATGTACAGATTTCTCATGAGCAAAATTAGGTGTTCTGGTATTCCCATTTTCTGAAGTGTTATCCATAGTTTGTTATGATCCACACAATCAAATGCTTTTGCATAGTCAATAAAACATAGATAGACATCTTTCTGATATTCTCTACTTTCAGCTAATATCCACCTGACATCAGCAATGATGTCCCTGGTTCCCTTCCCTCTTCTGAATCCCGCTTGATTTTCCGGTAATTCCCTGCCTATACACTGCTGCAGTCGCTTCTGAATGATCTTTAGTAGAATTTTGCTTGTGTGTGATATTAATGATATTGTTCGATAGTTTGCACATTCAGTTGGTTCCCCTTTTTTGGAATAGGCAGAAATATGGATCTCTTCCACTCAGTTGTCCAAGTAGCTGTTTTCCAAATCTGTTGGCATGAACATGTTAACACTGCAGTGCTGCATCTGTTTGTTGAAACATCTCTATTGGTATCTCATCAATTCCTGGAGACTTGTGTTCCACCAATTCTTTCCAGGCAGCTTCCACTTCGACCTTCAACACCATTGGTTCCTCTTCATATGCAACCTCTTGGAATGGTTGGTCATCTACCCATTCTTTCTTGTATAATGACTCTGTGTATTCTTCCAATCTTCTTTTGATGTTTCCTGCATCATTTGGTATTTTCCCTGTAGAATCTTTCACTATTGCCACTCGAGGCTTGAATTTTTTCTTCACTTCCTTAAGCTTGAGAAACACAGAGCGTGTTCTTCCCTTTTGATTTTCTGCCTCCAGCTTCTTACACATGTTATTATAATATTTGTTTTTTTCTTCTTGAGATGCCTTCTGAAATCTTCTGTTTAGTTCCTTAACTTCATCATGTCTTCCTTTTGCTTTAGCTGCTTGACATTCGAGGGCAAGGTCCAGTGTCTCTTTTCACATGTAATTTGGCCTTTTCTTTTTTTCTTGTCTTTTTAAGAACTTTTTGTTTCCTTCTTGAATGATATCTTTTATGTCATGCCACAACTCTTCTGGTCTCCTGTCATTTGTGTCTAATGCATTAAACCTATTTTTGAGGTGGTCTCTGAACTCAGGTGGGATATACTCAAGGTCATACCGTGGCTCTCATATACTTGTTCTAATTTTCCTCAGCTTCAGTTTGAACTTGCATATGAGAAGTTGCTGGTCTGTTGCACAGTCAGTATCTGGTCTTGTTTTGACATTTTGTACAGAGCTTTTCCATCGTCTCTTTGCACATATGTAGTCAATTTGATTTTGGTATGTTCCATCTGGTGAAGTCCATGTGTATAGTCTCCGTTTATGATGTTGAAAAAATGTATTTGTAATGAAAATGTCATTGGTCTGACAAAATTCTATCATGCAATCTCCAGCTTCATTTCTGTCACCAAGACCATATTTTCCAATGACTGAGCCTTCTTGTTTGTTTCCACCCTTTGCATTCCAGTCACCAGTGATTATCAGTATGTCTTGATTGCACGTTTGATCTATTTCAGTTTGCAGAAGCTGATAAAAGTCTTCCCTTTCTTCATTTGTGGCCTTAGTGGTGGGTGCATAAATTTGAATAATAGTTATGCTAACTGGCCTTCCTTATAGGCGTATGGATATTATTCTATCACTGACAACATTGTATTTCATGACAGATCTTGAAATGTCTTTTTTGATGATGAATGCAACCCCATTTCTCTTGAGTTTATCATTCCCAGCATAGTAGACCATATGATTGTCTACTATGATTTAGCTCACTGATGCCTAGAATGTCAATGTTTATGCGCTCCATTTCTCTTTTAACAATTTCTAATTTTCCTAGATTCATACTATGTACATTCCATGTTCCAATTATTAATGGATGTTTACAGTCATTTCTCCTCATTTTGAGTCATGCCACATGAGTATGTGGAGCACCCTGGGGTTTTACTCCATTTCTGTCATCACGGTAGACTCTACTTGGAGGAGGCAACTCTTCCCCAGTAATCTTTTGAGTGCCTTCCAACCTGGTGGCCTCATTTTCTGGCACTATATCTGACAGTGTTTCTTTGCTATCCATTGGGTTTTCAATGGCTATTTGTTTCAGTAGTGGCTTGCCAGGTCCTACTCCCTAGTCTGTCTTAGTCTGGAAGCTCAGCTGAAAACCTGCCCACCTTGGGTAACCTTGCTCATGTCTAAGGTTACAGTGGCAGAGCTCTCAGTCTTATCACAACACGCAAGCCCCCACAGTGCAGCAAACTGACAGACATGTGGGAGGAGTGCTATATAGACCTGGAATATGGGGTGAGTTGTAGCTTCAGCCTAGGTCAGGTGATAGCTAATGTTCAGGAGTGAGAAATGGGAGAAAGCATTATGTTTTTTGTTACTTTTTTCTTATTTGGTACTCCATGGCAATTATTGCCTTTTCTTATGTGGATTACCAGGGATGCTCTCTGCATAGGAAGGTTGGGCAAAACACTGACAAAACAGTGAATTAAAACAAGTTATACTGGAATATTCAATTCCTTACTGTCCCCTTGAAAACTGTTAGATTATACCCAAGAATGATGACATCTTTTCTGCGATGATATATTTCTCCATATATTTTAATGATGTAATAATTTAGAAAAGAGCATATGTATTGTATATTTAATACATGAAAATCTTGACACTATGTGTATGGGTGTGTTCGCATTATATATTTGTATATATCCTACAGGTAAAAAATAAGCTAAAATTAAATAATATTGAAAAAATACATATGCTGATATTCATAATGTTAAAATAAACTTTGTGAAATATATCAAGCAAGATTTTACTAAGATATAAGTAAGACAAACAATTAAGTCAACCTTCAAGAGAGTATAAGATAAAAATGAATAGGACGATGGTAGTTGGCTTAGCCAGCAGATATCAAGGTATGTTGTAAAGTTATAGCAAAAACAATAATGTTGAAATGAGGGATGCATAGGAAAATAAACATGGAGCAAAATAAAAACTTTACAAGCACATCTATATGTGTATGGAAATTTAATAGAAATGAAATTGACACTATCAACTACAGGAAATGGGTTCTTTTTTTCTTTATGGTACTAGGAGTTGAACCCAAGGCTTTGCACTTGCATGCTTTGCAAGTGCTGTACTGCTGAGTTGCACCTCCAGCCCATTTTTAAATTTTTTTTTGAGACAGGGTCTTGCTAAATTATGCAAACTGCCTCTGGTCTCGAACTTGAGATTCTCCAGCTACTGCCACCTGATTTGCTGGGATTACAGGCATGCGCCACCACACCCAGTGAATGATGAGTTCTTCATAGATAACATTACCTTTGAACTACTGTAGAGTAAAAATATATAAAAATGGATCCTATATGGCAATGTTGACTATATAACATGATCTATATGTGAAGAGTAAAACTAAAAAATTAACTGAAAGTAATGAAAGTATTAATATTAATGATTAAGAATGAAGAATGACTTTTTCATGTTTTCTACAATGAAATTTTTACACCATCCCATACGAGATCATTTGTAACCATATCAGTCGTATAGAATTATTTCTGGCCGCAGAGAGATGTAGGCAAGTAGAGTCAGCTATCATTGGGAGAGTGGAGACATATCACAGACTATTACAAAACAGGCAAGTACAGTAAACACATGCAATATAGCTGAATATAGCTAAATGTGCCAGTACATGTAAAATAGCCAAATAGAGTATGTTGAACAATAGTATAAAGTAGCAAATGTAAAATTCAGGCTAAAAAATAAGTTAAAATCAAGAATATGGCTATCACACAAAATTTAAAGTACAAAATCTTTTTCAATTTACTGATGAAAGAGAAATTAACCTACCAATGCACAGAACAAAACTTGTGGATATCCAACTGACCACAGATACAATGAAAATAAAACCAATTATTGAGAAATGAGATCTATTTTGCAGTGAGAGAGCAATTTCACATTCTCATCCTTATAGAAAAAATATTGGAATATGATGAACATCACCCATCATACAATGATGGATTTTAAAAGAGTCTACACAGAACTGCCTGCAGCCATAGCCCTGTGGCATCCGATCCCATCAGATCTCGGAAGCTAAGCAGGGTCAGGCCTGTTTAGTACTTGGATGGGAGACCGCCTGGGAACACCAGATACTGCAGGCTTGGGAGAAGGACCTGGCCACCCGCTCCCAATAATCAATCTGCCATTGAAAACCCTATGAACAGCAGAGAAGCACTGACAATAGTGTTTCGCCTGTTGTACGTAGGGTCACTATGAGTCGGATACCGACTCGACGTCACCTAACAACAACAACAACACAGAACTGGTGGCTCAGTCAATAAGATAACACCAAAGAACAATTTAAAGTACAACAGGTCAAACTGGCTGTACAGACACAGCCCAAGCCAAGAGTTACTTAGGTTTATCTCAGCTTAGTATTTAGCATTCTTGAGAAGGATAAATAAAACCTAAATTCTTAGAGAAACTTAATACACACACACACACACACAAACACACACACACACACACACACACACACACATTTCTTTTCTATCCTGGACTTTTAGTAGATATTGAATTGCAATAAGAGTAAAAGTTAGAAATGAATTAAGAGAAGCCCTCATGCTTTAGCCTGCAGTTGTATCCCTGGCTGTCTGATCTCATCAGGTCTTGGAAGTAAGGCAGATTTGGGCCTGATTAATACTTGGATGGGAGACCACCCGGGATTACCAGGTGCTGTAAGCTTGGGAGAAGGACCTGAAAACCCAATCCCCAAAAAACAACCATTGAAAACCCTATGAATAGCTGAGAAGCACTAACAATACTGTTTCACCTCTTGTATCTAGGGTCACTATGAGTCAGACATTGAATGGAGAGCACCTAAAATCTCAAGCTTTAAAATTAGCCAGTGTGAAGATAGACTTGTCATTTTATTTTGATTCTCAAAATCTTAGATCATATCCCCATTGGATCATATCATTGATGGTGATTGACTACACAAAAGACCCTCAGCAAACAGGGTAAAAATCAAACATAGGGCTACCAGCTTACCAAGATCAGAAATAATTTTACCTTGAGCAAGTCTTAATAGTGCCTTTGTCGTTGTTGTTAGATGCCATGGAGTCAGGTCCAACTCATAACAATACTCATATGTTTTTTGATGGCTGATTGCTTCAGGATTGTTTTGGGTATGAGCTGCCAAATCCTTTTCTCATTTTTTGTCGTGCTAGGGATTGAACCCAGGGCCTCAGAGATGCTAGAGTAGCACTCTACCAACTGAACTAAAACACAGCCCCTAATATGAAGAGTGAAGTCAGAGGAAATTTGTTTGTTTGTTTGTTTGTTTGTTTGTTTATGTTTACATTAGTTGGGAGTTGAGCCTAAGGTCTCACTCATGCTTTGCAAATGCTCTACAATTGATCTGCCCATCCAACCCATTTTTCACTTTTCATTTTGAGACAAGTTCTCACTAAGTTACACAGGCTGCCTCTGGCCTTGAACTGAACTTGCAATCCTCCTGCCTCTACCCCCTGAGTTACTGAGATTAAAATCATGTGCCATTTTGCTAAGCCAGAGGAAGTTATTTACAGGATTTCTGGAGACTGGTTAAATCAGTTTAAGATAAGTCTTATAGGTAGAGGAATAGGATAAATTAGACATGGTTATACACATTAGTTTTGGATGGTAAAAACAAGGTGAAGATCTAGTAGTATTGAGTATGAGGAATAAATAATTTGTAGTCTAAAAGAAAGCAATATTAGGTCATAATCTAACATTTGGGAGTATATAAATTCCAAAACAAATAGCTAAATCTTTTCTTCAGTATTATTTAGCATAGGAACACAAATGTGTGCCTGGTCCTACTATAACCTAAACTAAGACAGGGAATTATATTGGTTCTGTTCCACTCATTTTTCCCAAAGTTTGTCAAAGGTGCACAAAGCAGGAATCATAAAGAATCATTTCAGGAAGTGAAATGTTTTATATTTTAATGCATAGAAAAGATGGTCCTGCAAATTCAAACTCCAAAATATCACTAATACTTACCTATTAGAGTAGCTAAACCCAAAAATACTGACATAGAAGTTCCTGGTGACAATATGGAACAAGAGGAACTCTTCATTTACTTCTGCGAATGTAAAATGTTATAATACTTTGGGGACTGTTTGGAAGTTTCTTATAAAGCTAAAAATTATCTGACTTTTGATCCAATAATCATGCTCCTAGATATTTATGTAACATCTAAAAATGTATTCATATACAGAAACCTGTGTGCAATTGTTTATAGAAGCCTTATTAAAAAAAAAACTAGAAGTAACCAAGTTGTTATCAGTAGGTGAATAATAAAGTATGATTACAATGAAATATTATAGAGTAATAAAAATAGATTCACAATAACCTATTATATATTTTACGTATAACTAGAAGAGAGGATCTTAAAGTCAGCAACACAAATTAATTATAAAATATGCAAACATAAATTATTCTGATTTAATCAGTACATATTATACAAATGTATTGAGATATCAAAATGTCCCTCTTAAATATGTACAATTAGTATTCACTAATACAAAAATTTTAAAATGTTTAAGGAGATAGGCATGCTAACTAGGCTGATTTGATCATTATACATTGTATACATATACCACATTATCACGTTGTACCCTGCAAATATATACAATTAAAATAATAATAAAAAAGAAAAGGCATCGGTGAATCTTAAATGTATACAGCTGAAGTGAAAGAAATCAATTGACAAAGGCTACATAGTGTATAATTCCATTTACCTGACATTCTAGAAGAAGTAAAACTGTAGAAATATTTTTAAAAAGTGGCTTACAGGAATTTGAGGTGCGAGAGAAAGCATGAATGGAAATAAACAAAAGATATTTTAGGGCAATGAAACTATTCTGAATAATTCTGTAATGGTGACTACATGACATTCCACATTTGTCAAAACTTATCAAGCTTAAGAGCACAGAAAGTGTATATTAATAGAATTCAAAATAAATAGCACACGTGGGAGCAATGTTTCTCACTGTTGAAGTGATGGTTACAGATAAGCAAAGCAAGGAATTCCCAGTTGTCCACACAGTAACGGATTAGAGTTTGAGACATCAATATGAACTCATGCTTAGCTTAAAACAGACACATAGAATTATTCACAGAAATAATTAAAAGTGTATATGCACACACAGGTTAATATACAACATATATTTCCTCACTAAGTCAGAGGATCAGGAAGAAAGACTATCCTATGAGAAACAAGCTCAAAGAGAACTGAAAATTTATCATACCCCAATAAAAGGAACCAAGGTTCCTTAGAAAGATGGCCAATCCTAGGATGTGAGTAGGAAATACACAAATTATCCTGGAATGTTTTGTTCCGCCACAAAGTAAAGTTCTTTTTAAAGAATCTACCAGGATGAACTCCCTAAGGTATTTACGGAGAGAGAAAAAATAAAATCCTAAAATTCATAAGTAAACACAAAGACTCCAAATAGCCAAAATAATCTTGAGAAAGAAAAATTTTGAAGCACCAGACTCCCTGATTTCAAAATATATTTAAAATTATAGTAATTAAAACAATATTAGACTGAAATACAAATAGGCATATAAACAAACAGAATAGAATATAAAACTTAGAAATCAGTTCATGCATATATGGTCAACTGTTCTTGGACAAGAATACAAATGAGTAAGGTACAGCCTTTTCAACAAATGATGCTCAGAAAATTGGATATTCACTTGCAAAATGATGAAACTTGACCTTTACAATATGCATAAAATCATCTCAAAATGGATTAAAGTTTCAAATGTGAGATTTAAAACTAAAACTCATAGAAAATAATAGAAAAAAAGCTGTTTGATATTGGTCTTGACAATGATCGCGTGGCTATAACATCAAAATGCACAGCAAAAAAAAAAAAGATAATTTCCAAAATATAGAAGGAACTCCTCCTACTCAAAGGACAGAAAAACTAAAAACTTAGTTTAAAAATGGAGTGAAGACTTTTCTCCATGAACATATAAAAAGACCAACTTCCATATAAAAATAAGATCAATGTCATTAGTTGTCAACAAAATACAAATGAAACCATGATGATATATCACCTAACATCTTTTCAAATAGCTAGTGAAATAAAAACAAACACAAACACTCCACCCAAAACTCTTTAATTACAACAATATCAAAAGGGTTGAAATATAATAGAGGGACACAGAAGTCAACTGAAATACTTCTCCTCTGGCAAAATTGAAATAATCTCAGCAATAAAATGCATTATTATTAAATTATAACTCAAATAGTAATTAAATGTTCATAAGTCCATAACAATATTAATAAATGATTGAATAGATAATTGTTGGAAATAGACAAAAATCTCTTGAAGAATTTTAAATGATTTCTGTAGATGTGATATTTTAAATGTGCTTGGCATAATTCTCCATTCTTTAAACAGGTGTTGTATATAGTGACCATGTTCCACGGATTACAATATAGTAAAGTACAGAAAAGTAACCTGGCAATGGATAAACCTGGAAAACACTACCTAAGCCAGCAAAGTGAAAGTTATTTAAATATAATGTATAGAAGAAATGATGTCATTTTTCCTTTGTGATCTTCCTCCCAAAATGACATAACCTTTGTGCTCCACAGCATGTAACAACAATTATCAAAAAAGCATTAAACAATACCAGTTGAGGGACATTGTACAAATTACTGTATCTCAGCAATGCTCCTCAACATCTTCATCATCAAAAACAAGAAACCCAAAGTGATAAGACTACATGATTATCTTATGGTTTCACATAACTACAGCCTAAATTTTAGATTGTAGTTAAAGCTTCCAAGAGTTTCTGTTTGTCTTATGAGTGAGATTACTTGAAACCCCCTCTCTTATTTGCTTATATAAAAATTCCAACTCAATCATCTCCACACATTTGATGCTGTGCTAATTACTTTGAAGGGTATTTATTCTTGAGGTCACTATAGATGCTAAGGCGAAGAACCCACTCTGGAAAAAGGCAATAAATCATGTAGGGTGTGGTTCGTAGTAAGCACATACAATATTACTAAAAGTCAATTTGTCACCATAACTCAAATTTGTTATCTTCTGAAGTATTTATGGTAAGAGATGTAGGCATATTGTCTTCAAAATGCATTTAAAATATTCCAGAGATGCTTTGTTGGGCCATTAAAAACTCTTCTGTATTTTGTTATGGCAAAGTTAATGACCCAACTCATTTCACATATATATTTTACTGGTTTGAATACCATCTGTTGGTATTGCTGTCTGATTACCACTAGTTTCTGCAGAATCTTAAGAATACAAAATGTCCTACATCAGAAGAAACTACAAAATCCTATTCTCATAGTTTGTCATGTGTCCACAGGTAGGGAAATATATACATTGACTACATGGCATTGCAAATTAAAAATACAGGTGGAGAGAAGTAAAACTCTTCAAACGTGAGTCAGTAGTTCCATGCCACCTGTTAATAAGTTATCACAAAAACAGAATTACCCATATGTACTGCAAAACGTCAATGTGCTATTAAAAGTATTGTCTTCTCTTAGAAGCTAAATACGTGCCAGATACTGCTCTACTCTCTAGTTTTAAGGGTTTATGTCTTCAATCTGGGATGTACTTTGTGTGTGTGTGTGTGTGTGTGTGTGTGTATTAGAAGAAAGCCTGAATTACATGAATGACAAAAAGGGACAGTAAATCAGTTTCTTCTCTCTAGAGATAATTTTTAAAAATAAAATTCAGACTAAATAAAATTAGACTAAACAATATTTAAATACATACCATATTTTCTAGGTCCTATTGAAAAGAAATTTCAAATGAAGACTCTAACTTTTATTTTTTCACTGTTGGGAATTAAACCCACAACTTTGAGCGTGACAGGAATGCTCACTACCACTGAGCTACATCCTCATCCTGAATCAAAATAATTTTTAATGGTCACATCCAACTGTTTCTTAGTTATAAATACAAAGTTTATTTTTCATTATTTTTGTTTATTAGAAAGTATGACATTCTTCATTAGGCAACCTTGTCCAAAAATTATTAATGTACTCTCTTAAGAGAAAATAAATTCATTCATGATATTTAATTGTATTTATTAACAATAGAGCTTAAGTCTTTTTAATTTCTAAAATTTTTCAGTCAGTAAGATTAATGCCTGGAACTTTGAAAACACATTAAAGCACAGCAGTTCACATTAGCCCAGGGTAAAAAGTCTATTAACTAGAAGTGGTATTTACTAATTTAACAAAATATAGAAACCAGGCAGGTTTGTCTTTTTCTGGCATGCTTTCCCTGGAAATTGCTGCATCTTTCGAAAGTGATAATTTGGAAGTTAGGTGCTGTCTGTTGTTGTTGTTAGGTGCTGTCGAGTCAGTATCCGACTCATAGCAAACCTCATAGGGTTTTCAATGGCTGACTGTTTCGGGATTGCCTTGGGAGTGGATTGCCAGGCCCTTCTCCCATTTTTGCGGTGCTGAGAATTGAACTCGGGACCTCAGAGACTGCAGCGCAGCGCTCTACCAACTGAGCTAAATCCCAGCCCGGTAAATGGTGTCTAGGAAATACTAATGGTCAGTGAGATCCTTATTCTATTCAATGTTCTGTGGTGTTCTTATGTCAATTATTTCCATTTAGAAGGAGAGATATAAAGAACCAGGTTATTCTAATCAATCCTATGAAAGAAGAGACAGGTAAAACAAGACTTATAAAGAAGAGAGAAGGGAAGTTTCCTGGGCATGACCTCATTTGCAAGGTCACAGTAAATAGTCAAATGATGGGCGGATCTCTTCAGTTGGTAGTGGGTAATTGTTTGGAAGACACATGCTTGAGACTTGCACTGGGTTTCCTCCCAACAAAGCATCTGCTGGCAGACCTCCCAGCACAACTCCTCCAGTAATCTTCACCAGGTATCTGCATTGAATCCCAGTGCCTTTTGTCCTCAATTATATCAGGCTAACAAATCTATCATTCCCTAGTTTCAGCTTAGATGGTGTAGTCTAGGGAGAATCAAGGACTTGGGTCTACTGGTAATAATCAGGTCTCCTACATAAACTGGATGACCCATTTCCTTTCTTTGTAGGTAGTGAATGAACGGATCTTGTGAAATTCCTTGATAGATTTGTGAAATTCATTTGGTAGACTAAATTTTCGTGGAATATCAAATGAGGATCCCTGTCATTCTGGAACTAAAGATTCATTAGACATTGTCCTAAGTGCCAGGGGTCCAGATTGCTTTATGTGCCAGACTGTGATTCACTGATAATCAACCCATCTTCATTAGTGCTTCCCCACTTGGCTTTCTGCACAGCATCTTCCTGTGCATATCTGGCTTTTGAGAGCTTCACAGACTGTTCCTGAAGTGGCATGACCTTCTACTGTGATACTTCAGGTGCATGAGAAGAGCAGGGCACTGCCTTGCCATTACTGAAGCTTCACTTAGAGATCATATTGGTTAGATTGGCCTTCCCTCCTGACATCTCTCACACCCTACCCTGCATAGATATGGGTAAAAGCTTGTAGCATTCTTTCTTCTGGATATTTGCCCATTTTTGTTGATCAGTTCCTATGAGTGCTCCCTTGGTTACACTATACTGTAGAGCTGTCTTTTTTTCTGCCACGGAAACTGCTTAAACTAAGAAAATCTTATCTCTAGTTTCTACTTCAGTGTAAAACACAATCATTGATATTATCTTCAATTACATTAATTTCTGTTCTACCACCTCAAGTCAATGTGCCATATTTGATATTATTCTAGTTTTTTTTTAAAAAGCCTCACCAGTGTCAACCTTGCTGTCCCGAATTATGACTTATGCTTACATTTTGAACTGTAAAATGTCTTCTTATTTCAGATGGATGTCCACTTGTTTTCTTTACTACATTACTCCATATTGTCTATGTACATTAAAATACTATCTTTTGTTCAGATACTTGTTTTAAGTTTATGAGCTCAGCTCTTATATGTTTATATTCACTCCTTACCATGCTTTGTAAAATATCAAACAAATTGCAAAGAAACTGCTATTATTTAGTAATTAATAAAAAATGCAATCATATTTTTTCATTTAGACTCTACCCAACTATCTCAACCCAAATCAAGATATTCAGCAGAGGGATTGTGGATATACTTCAGTAATAGTGCACTTGCCTTGCATGTTTGAGGCTATGGATTCAAACCAAAAATTAAAAAATAAAAAAAATAAAGTCAATGGAAAGAATTCATATATTTCATCTCAAGCACCTATTTTTCCTACAAATTGTTAAAAAGTAAACTGAGTCAAAATATACTTAAAAGAGCTTATTTGAGAAAATGAAATTCATGAATCTGTCATGTTCTTATGAGAAATGGTTAAGGAGCTCTCTCCAGGTAATGCAAGGGCGAGGGTGGCAAATTTATAAGAGGGACAGAGAAGTAAAGGCAAGAAAACCTTTGAAAATTTAAAATTATAGAGTTGCTTTATTAAGCTATCTTGTTTGAAAGTGCCCAGGAATATAAATTTGTTGACTTCTTTTGTTTTTTGAATTTAACTTCTGGTTTGTCTTTTCTTTCCTGTCTTTTCCTTTCCTTTCATTTTCCTTTCTATTTTTCATTTTTTCTTTTTCTTTTTTCTCTTTCTTTTTTTCCAGTATTGCAGGCTCTGAATCCAGGACCTTGCTAAATTATACAGGCTGCTGCTGGCCTCAAGCTTGTGATCCTCTTGCCCTTTCCTGTTCAGTGGCTAGGATTACAAGAATGTTTTACCATACCTGTCCAGATTTTCCTTACTATACAAATTCACAGAAACAGCTCCAGTTAATTTTCACTTATGTTTACAAATCAAGCATGGTTGACATCATATGTGAGGTCTAACTGGTTTGTCTGTCAGGAATTTTTCAGATCTGATCTCCATTTTAATTTAATAAGATAAAAATATTCAATTGAAAACAAATTCTTGAGAAAATTTTGCACAAAATATTTTGCAATGCACATTAATATAATATAATATGATAAAATATTATAGCATAATGTATATTAAGGGTTTTATAATAACTACTCATTTTACAATTTTGTGTAGTCTTGCTTTATAATTTTATACATTATGCCCTCTATCACTGATACTCTCTTAAACTTTTCTGCACCTATTCCTTTTAGTTTATCCAAACCCAAATATTATCCCAACATTAATTTTTATAAGAAATAGAATTTTAGCAGCATAAGGACAAAATATTTAAATAACTGACTACACAAAATGAAATCTTGTTTAGAAAAACATAAAAGTAATTCTTGGAACAGAAGATTCAGTAATTGTATGATTATGAGACAACATATATATTTCATTAAATGTTAGTGTATGTTTTATGACTAGGAATTTGAGGGTGTAAGGGCATTACAAAGTGTGAAAGAAGAAAGGGAATAACCATCAGAAATAATTTCTCTTGGTAATGAGAAGAAAAACTATAGGAGGATGAAAATCTAATATTATTTTTAAATCATCTGCAGTTTTGTAATATAACCAGAAATTCTTCTAATAAATTTTATCTTTTCATATAAGATCTTATATGGCTTTCATATGAGATCTTGTATATTTTGAGAGAGTTTCACTGATTGAAATAAAAATCAAGAACATAGATTGTTTTCCATATTTTTATTTAACTCAGAGATTTTTTAAAAATCCTGAAAAGCAGAATAGAAAAAGCATCTAGCAAAGGTAGATAGAAGCCTGAGGAACTAGAGGAAATCTTAAGGAAGTAATGGACCTTCCAATCCATATTTATGTCTATTCCCAATAAAGGGGATCCAAATGAATGTGGAAATCAAATGTTATTATTAATGTCACACACAATAAAATATTGCTAAATATGATTCAAAAGCGACTGCAGCAGTATATTGACAGGGAACTTCCAGAAAATGAAATCAGATTCAGAAGAGTGCATGGAACCAGGGACATCATTGCTGATGCCAGATAGAGATTAGCTGAAAGCAGAGAATACCAAAAAGTTGTCTGTCTATGCTTATCAACTATGAAAAGGCATTTGACTCTGTTGATTACAACAATGTATGGATCACATTAGGAAAAATGGGAAAACCATAGAACTTTATTGTACTTATGAGGGATCTGTACATGGACTAGGAGGCAAATGTTTAAACAGAACAAGGAGATACTGCTTGGTTTAAAGTAAGGAAAGGTGTACATCAGGGCTGTATCCTTTTATCATACCTCTCAATCTCTATATTGAGGAAGTAATAAGAGAAACTAGACTTTATGAAGAAAAATATGACATCAGGATTGGAGGTAGATTCATTAACAATCAGCATTATGCAGATGACACAACTTTTCTTGCTGAATGTGAAGAGGATTTGAAATACTTAATGGTGAAAATCAAAGAACACAGGCTTCAGTATGGATTACACCTCAACATTAACAAAACAAAAATCCACCTGGATCAGTAACTTCATGATGAGTGAGGAAAAGATTGTTGTTGTCCAAAATTTTGCTTTACTTGGTTCTACAATCAACACCCACAGAAATAGCAGTCAAAAAATCAAAAGATGCATTGCATTGGGAAAAGCTGTTGCAAAAGACTTCTTTAAAGTATTGCAAAGTTAAAGATGTCACATTAAAGACAAAGGTGTGCCTGACATCTGCTATAGTATTTTCAGTTGCATCATAAGGTTGTGAAAGCTATACATTGAATAAATGAGACAGAATTGAATTATGGTGCTGAAAACAAGTATTGACTATACCATGGACTACAAAAATAGCAAATAGACCTGTCTTAGAACAAGCACAACCAAAGTGCTCCTTGGAAGCAAGGATGGCTAGATTGCATCTGAGGTACTTTGGACATGTTGTCAGGAGGAACCAATCCCTGGAGAAGGACATGATGTTTGGGAGAGAGGCAGGTCAATGAAAAAAGTTAAACTCTCAACTAGATGGATTGACACAGTGTCTACAACAATGGGCTTAAACATGCAAGATCATGTGCTTGGCACAGAATAGGTGAATGTTTTGTTATGTTGTACATAGAGTGGGTATGAGTTTGGACCCAATGACTTGACCCTAACAACAATTTATAAATACATCACAAAAATAAATAAAATGAAGAGAACTTTAAGGTCCATATACTTGAATAGAAAATATTGTACACAATCTTATCTTTGAATCAATGCAATGCTGGATGAATAAATATTATCAGGTAGCTCTCAGAACTATGTTATATCGTACACTAATTATAGGAGCCTCTTTAGATGTTTGTCTTAGTCTGTTTAGGCTTCTGTAGCAAAATATCATACACTGGGTAGCTTAAACCACAGAACTTTTTTTTTTTTTCAGAGTTCTAGATTTCCCAGATCAAAGTGCCAGACTCTTCAATTTCTGGTGAAGGGTCCCTTTGTAATTTCTAGGTGGCCCCCTTCTCCTTTCATCCTTACACAGTATGGAGATAGAGAAAGAGGGCTCATGAAAGGATGAGGGGAAAAACAAGGGAGCAGGAGAGGGAAAAGGAAGAGAGAACACACAAGCTCTTTTCCCTTTTGTTTTATAAGAGTAGTATTCTTATCATGAAGACCTTACCCTGTGACCTTACCTAAACCTATTTATTTCACAAAGGTCTCATCTCCAAATACTATCCCATTGGGATCATGGCTTCAACATTTGAATTGTGGGATAATGCAATTCAATCCATACCAATGATTAATACACAATTTGTAGCACATGGTTTACTAGGCTTTTACTCTTTTGTTTATGCATCAGGTGGTCATTTTCTTTGAACAATGTTTTAAATACTCTTTTATTATCAATGTTATCAGTATTTTATTTGCCCTCTTTCTAATGCACTCAACTGTTCTGCAGGAAACAATATGAAATACTGTAAGTAAGTGATGAGGAAATTTTAATTCATATTCTCATTTTCATTGGCATGATTATGCCAGGGTGTAAAAATTATTGATAACCTGCACTAGGTTTATTAATACATCAGTGATGTCAGAAATATAAGATAGTCCCTACTGTGCATACAATTATGTGAAAGGTATTAAGTAATGTTTATTTTTAAAGTCATTCCAATTATAAAATGATCTTAGTTTCTATTACTACAAATGCTAGGATTTCCAGAAAATACAGTAACAAATTTAGAGATGCACACAAAAAATCATAAACTTAGAATGAAAAAGGTAAAGAAATTTTAAAAAAATATTTTAAATGATTTACCTTTTCTGATTTTGTAAGTGGATATTAATTACACAATATTAAATTTATCTTAGTAATTTGAACATAAGAAGTACTTTTATTGCTTTATTCAAAGCTAACAAATGCCCACAGCTGGGTTTAGCTCAGTTGGTAGAGTGCTGGTCCATTCTCTTTGCGAACCAGGGTTCAATTCCTAGCACTGCAAAAATGGGAAAAGGTCATGGTAATCCACTGCCAAAGGAATCCTGAAACAATTGGTCATTGGAAATCCTATTAGGGTCCCTATGAGTTGCACTAAACTTGACAGCACCTAACAACAACAACAACAACAACAATAAATGCCTAAAAATTTTATACTGAAGAAATTTTTAGAACAATTATTTGTGAACTAAAATCATTAATGAAGTAATAATTAAAAACATAGTTCAGGGATTGGTATTTGGGAATATTGCTGAGGTTACTATTGTTGTTGTTAGGTGCCATCGAGTTGGTATCCTACTCATAGCGACCCTCTGTACAACAGGGGAAACACTATTGTCAGTGTTTCTCTGCTGTTCATAGGGTCTTCAATGGCAGATTGGTTTTTTTTTTTTTTTTGGGGGGGGGTTGCCAGGTCCTTCTCCCAAGCCTACAGCTTCTGGTGTTCCTAGGTGGTCTCCCATCCAGGTACTAACCAGACCCAACCCTGCTTAGCTTCCGAGATCTGACGGGATCGGATGCTACAGGGCTCCAGCTGCAGGCAAGGTTACAATTATTCCTACAAAAAAGAGCAAAGAAGAAGAAATGTCTCAAGATATTAGAATCTAAAGTAGAGTCAGAAAATAGCACAATAAGGACATTCTATATGCCAGAGTGGCCTTCAACTAACCTTTAGATATCTATATTTTAAAATATATTTTTCTGCTTTTATCCAGTTAACAATTATCATTTAAGTATTGCAGTGTGGGCAAAAATGTGATTTTCATTTATGAGATTCTTGTACCTTCTTCAAAAACTAAGACTCTAAAAAGAAATGTTTGCAAAGTCAAGCTTTAAATAAATCCCTGTACTTTTTCTTTGAATTTCTCATATAATTTTTAAATATTCAATAATTCTCTATGCAATAAAAAGTATACATTTATCCAAGTAGAATTACAATTTTATGTAATATTGTTTCATAACATTTTACAGGTAGTTTCTGCAGTCTCTGAAATTCACTAATGGGCATTTCCACTCTCACTTTCTTACACATATTGCCATTTCTATGTGGATCATTCTTCTGACCTTGTCCACCTCCTAACTTCTGGTACTTGAATTTTTTCAAGAGTGAATTCTCCTTTTGATGAATTTTGCTTATGTATTTAGGTAATTGTATACAGGGATGAAAAAGCCTTGCCCCAATACGGGATAATTCTAAAGCAGTTTATGCTACATTTTACCTAAGTATTCAGTTTTGTGTTATCCTTTTTCTTTCTATATTCTGATCTAATTCCTTACTAAAACAAAAGCACCTGAATTTCGGTCTCAGATTCTTTTACTACAAAACTTGACCTCTTCTAACTTTTTATAAAATAGGAATCAAACAATCTTTCTTAATCTTACTCTTGGCCATCTTCCTTCATATGCTAGAACTTCAGGTGTCAGGAGAGTCTATGGTACGAATTAAACTGCTTCTTTGTTTTCATCTCTGCTAGAAAAAAATTGCATTATATGAATCTTCTAAGTCCATCTACTTTCTATCTTCCTAAATGCTACCATTTTCAATTTTCTTGTTTTCATCATCTTTTTGGGATAATGCCTTTAAAGTATTTCTCTGTTGCCCTATTAGAGTTTCACACGGGGACAAAATTGCTTATGTTTATTCAGTTTGAAATTTTTACCCAATTACTTCTTTTTTAGAGATAAGTGCTTTGTATTTAATTTTGCTATCTATGCCTGCAGCCATAGGCCTGTGGCATCTGATTCCATCAGATCTCAGAAGCTAAGCAGGGTTGGGTCTGGTTAGTACTTGGATGGGAGAAAACCTAGGAACATCAGGTGCTATAGGCTTAGAAGACCCGGCAACCCACTCCACCCTACCCAAATCAATCAGCCATTGAAAACTCTGTGAATAGCAGTGAAGCATGGACAATACTATTTCACCTGTTGTACATAGGATGGCTGTGAGTCAGACACCAACTCAATAGCACCTAATAACAACAACATCAACATACATCTATAGTGTGAATACATAAATTTGAAATTAATAGGTGAAAGGAAAGCTCTCCTATGAAATTCATAGTTCAGCCTAAGTATGCTATTAATTGTTATAGGGATGAGATATCGTTATTTGTCATGGAATTTGAATAATAATTAAAATGCCTTTAGAACCTGGGTTTGGTGTTCTAACTTCTTCACACTCATGCATTTCTGACATCCATAGTTGCTACTGAAAATTTTCTAACAACAAAATTTTTCTTATTTGTAGGCTATATATGTTAAATTTTAGATTTTTATCTTTAACCTAAGTGTGGTAGGTAGATTTTTATCTTTAACCTAAGTGTGGTAGGTAGAATAGTCCCCCAAATTCTTGGCCCCTGGTATACATACACTTTCTACCACTTATTAATTCAAACAAAATCTAAGTATTATCAATGTGAATGGATTTTCGATATGTAACTGAGATGATAAAGCAGTTGACCTTAAAATAAGGAAATTATCTGGATTTACCTGATGAACTGGATGTACCTCATGAACTTTAAATGTGGTTCTAAAGAACAGAGATGAGGAAGTCAGAGATTTTCATGTGACAGTGTTGCCTTGAAGCTGGAAGAGTATAAAGGGCAAAGGATACATGTACCCTGAGATCTATGTAGAGCTTTGATTGATAGTCAACAAGGAGGCACAGATGTTGCTCCTACAACCCCAAAGAACTTAATTCTTTCAACAACAAGAAAGAACTTTGAAGCCAACTTTTCCCCAGAGCTTCTATACAAAATTCCATCAGAGCAACTCTTTGATTTGAGATTTGTAATGTCCCAGTCCCCAAGGTATCTATCAGCTTATTGTGTTGTTTGGGATTGCATGTTGCTGTGATGCTAAAAGCTATGCCACCAGTATTTCTGATACCAGCATGGCCACCCCTGGTAAACAGGTTTTAGCTGAGATTCCAGACTAAGACAGATTAGGAAGAAGGACCTTGTATCCCACTCCTAAAACAATTAGCCATTGAAAACCCTATGAACAGCAGAGAAACACTGTCAAATATAGTGTCAGAAAATGAACGTCCCAGGCTGGAAGGTATTCAAGTAACAACTGAGGAAGAGTTACCTCCTCAGAGTAGACCTTAATGACTGGAATAAATGAATGGAGTAAAGCCCCTGGGACCTCTTTTTCCTGATATGACATGACTCAAAATGAGAATAAATACATTAGCTGCAACTTTGGGCTCAAATATAAAAAGATCATGTGCATGGCAGTGTTGTGTAGTGTTTTATACCCTTGTAATTAGGGTTGATATGAGGAGGATCTGATTCCACAGCACCCAATAAACAACAATATCATGAGTAGTACATCCAACCATATTGGACTTCTGATCTAGGGAAATATGATCAAATTAAATGGATGTTGATTTAAGCTGCAAATATTCCACTAATTTATTCCAAAGCCACAAAAAAACTAATATACTGATATCCTACAACTTCACTATACTGTTCAGAATGTGATTTCATTGGTATCTATCCTCATTGCTCCATGGATACTTTAATAGGAAGGCCTGAGTATCTCTTCAGTTTAGGAATAATTAACTAGAATTTTCTACATATTGGTAGTCTATCTATTCCTCTATTTTCTAATCTTGAAATCCTTATTAGGTATAAAATCCTTTTACTTTGTCCTTCATAGATAAGTCTCTTTATATTCTTGTACTAGAATCTAGACCAAGTTTATAGTACTCATGTTTCATTTGAGTTTAATATAATATTTATCCTTTATAAGTTCTCTTATAACTAAATAAATAAACATTTAATGGAAGCATTTGTATTAAGTTCTTTTTATCATTTATTTCTTTTTTATATATCACAACTATATTTATAGTTTATTTACTTATTTTTTGCTTTGTTGATGCTAGCAATTTCTTTTTTAAAAAATCTATCTTAAGTCCCTTTTAAGATCACCCATGTATTTCCATTTCCTCAGGAGTTAATCATTCTGTTGGTTGGATGATTTTTGCCTGTTATAATGTTGTGTTTCCTTGTTTTTGTTTGGAAATTTAATATGTGGGGTCAATTGCTCTTGATTGACCTTGAAGGCTTGTTGTAACATTCTCCTCTATATTTTCTCTTTTCCATATATAGGGGCTCTATATTTACTTTTGGGACTGGGATTTAGCTCAGTTGGTAGAGTGCCACTCTGTAGTCTCTGAGGTTCCGGGTTCAAATCCCAACACCACAAAAATGGGAGAAGGATGTAGCAATCACTCCTGAGGCAATCCTGAAACAATCAGCCATTAAAAACCCTATGAAGGTCGCTATGGGTTGGACACGACTTGACGGCACCTAACAACAACAACATATTTGCTTTTACTTGATATTTCATTCCAGAACCAGGATATATATTGAGTATTTGATACTCAAATATTGAAGAAAGAGTGATCTATTTCTTAAGCTTTTGTCCTGGGCTTGCTGGCCACGATAGCAACAGTAAGTGCAACCGTAGGCTTGGTCAGCAATTCATAGAGTTTCTATGGTCTGAAAATGAGTCTGGTATATACCAAGGGAAGTATGATTTTACTCTGCCCTGGAAGATATGATTTCTTTATTACTTAACTTTGCTTCTTTCTTTCTTTCTTTTTCTTCTTTTTCTTTATCTTTTTAAATTTATTTATTTATTGATTGATTGATTGATTGATTGATTGATTTGTGGTACTGGAGGTTGAACCCAGGGCCACACAATGCAAGCTTTGCAAGTGCTGTACTACTGAGCTGCACCCCTAGCTCATTTGTTTTGACAGGGTTTCCCTAAATTATGCAGACTGCCACTGGTCTTGAACTTGTGATCCTCTTGCCTCTGCCTCCTGAGTCCCTAGGATTACAGTTGTGCATCACTGTGCCTAGCTTGCTTATTTCTATCTTTAGATCTTAAAGGAATACATCTCTAATATTTCCTACTAGACTTTTGGTTCTACTTATAGGCAATGAAGATGTTTGCCCTTTTTTGGGTGGAATAAACAATTTAGTACAACTAAAAGTCATTTAAAATTATTATTTCATATTTGAAATGGGTTTCAAATGAAAATATAGCACAATTGTTTTGACTGAGAGTCTCTAGCATTATGTCTTTATGGCTCATGCAATATCTTTGCAAAATAGCATTGGAAAATAAACATAAACACAAGAAAATGTCTCATCATTTCCCAACTGAGTAGAAGATGATAGTTACCACTCTCAAGAGTTGGATGCAACCAGTCTGCTGTAAATTCCCTTTGACTTCAACTTTGACATTTTCAGGGAAAAAAGGCACTGGAGTATCTACCATTTGGATGAAAGTGTCCTGATAATATTTCAACTTCTTCAGTAAGGATTAATATTTTTGCATCAAAATTATCATGATGATGACTATAATAAGGGATTATGATAACAGCTAGAACAATGTTACTTATTACATGTGCTAAGCATTGAATATTTCATCTGCATCACTACCTTCTTGAACAGATATTGTTGAATTGATATTGCTCTGTTTACCTTACAGAAGAGCAGCTGAGAAGAGTTTAAGCACTTTGTACATGGTGACATAACTAGAATTCAAATCATATTCATTTAATTAAAGGAAAGTTGCTATAACTACGTTGTTGTTGTTGTTAGGTGCCGTTGAGTGTTTTATATTGCATGTGTCATAAACTATATGCTCAAGAAATGTCTTTTTATCTTTTTGCAGTAGGTATTTTAAAGACAGAATCAAACTCAACTTCATTTTGGATATAAGGACCAGTTGCTTAGATACAATGTTGGAAGCTCCAAGTGAACTTTGTTCTTTTTTCATGAGTGATATACTATGGATTGTCATAGTATCATGTCTTTAAAATATTTTTTGTGTGTGCAAATTAATAGATTTCATTATGACATCTCTATATGTGCATATCATTGTATATTGCTCAACATAGTGACCACATTGCCCCCAACCTATCCCCCCTCTTCCTGATGATCCCTTTATCCCAAAATATTTTTGTGGACAAGTGATTGATGTTCTAATATATTCAATTCAAATTATTATGCCATTCCTTGAGTCAAGAAATTAATAGCAACTGCTAGTCTTATACTAAGTCCTCAACTAAACACTTACAAATGCCATATTATTTATTCCTCAACTATATATCAATTACAGAAAGACCACAAGGTTTACCACTGTACTGATAGGGAAGTAGAGGTTCACTTATGTATAAGTCAGCCATGTTCCATAATTACCTATGGTTAGAACATGTAATTAGTAAGTTGTATAATTAATAAATAGTTTTATGATTCCTGAATCCATGCTATTATCAGTAATGTATACCATCTTTAGGTATTCTGAGCTAATGAGATTTATAATATTTAATTTTGAATATTCTGCATGAATGGTGATGTTTTGGGTGCTGGTCTGAGCATCATTAGTGGATAAATTTTAGAAAAGAGAATTTTTTATTGGAAATTTTTAGTGTACAACTGAATGTGTTTCATTCTGACATGCATTTCATTGTGGCATTTCCATATATGTGTTTCACTGGACATTGCACAGATAACTTCCCCCTTACCCTCTTGTGCCCCTCCTCCCCTCTTCCCCCTCCACCCATTACCTCTCTTCTACTTGCATGTCTTTTTGTGGGAACATTTTTCTGTATACCCTTGAATACCATTTTTGACCGTCTATTCTAAATTTTCCCACATGAGGAATAGTCATTAGAAATAATTGATTCTAAACTTTGTCTATAATAGCTTGCAGTTATACTGTGGTGTACAATTCCTTCAGATCTCTGAAGCTAAGCAGGGTAGGGCCTGATTAGTACTTGGATTGGAGACCACATGGGAATACTAGGTGCTGTAGGCTTGGGAGAAGGACCCAGCAACCCACTCCAAAAAACAATCTGCCATTGAAAACCCTATGAATAGCAGAGAAGTAATGACAGCACTGTTTCACTGTTGTATGTAGTGTTGCTATGAGTCAGATACCAATTCGAGGGTACCTAACACCAACAATACGGCTTGTCTGTATTTATATAATTCACTTATTAAATTCTTGTGATTCATCAATTTGAGTATATCATTTCTTTCTTATAGATATCATGAAAAATGCAGTGATCTTTTCAATCATGACATTAACATAACTGATATCACTTAGTAGATTCATAGAATTATTTTATAAGATGAACAAGAAGACTATGTGATATTTGTGTTCCTTACACTGGAAATTTTTATCCTGATGCATATTTTCATTAGAATAAGTGTACAAAATTGCCCATAGCTCTTTTTAGCTATTAGCTCTTTCACCTTTCTTGTCAATATCCTGTTTTCTTATTCTTGCCTATGTCCAGTTTAGAAACCACTCTTTGTTGGTCTATCATCCAGCATAGTTCTTATTGTGCATTTCCCTGAACTGCAATCAATGTTTTATATATGAGCTTATCTGCAACACTGCCCAGTAATAGGAACACAGGAACACGTATAGTCCTTCACTACTGCTGATTCTTTGGACAAGTATTATCAGCTTGTCTTAAGTACTGTTCACATAGAAGCTGCAATTTTTGTTTCCCTAACATATTCAGGTACATATTCAATGGTTAGCATTTTGCTTGGATGAGTTTAAATGTCAATTTTCATTTAGTCAAGACACACTATTAGAAGCCTTCACTAAGAATTTTATATATAAATGAGTCTCATACATTATTGTTAACAAAAATATCTATGATAAGACAGATTTAAAAATTCTTCAGCATTATAGTACAGTATGTTTATAATTTATCTTTTTATATAAAATAATATTTTTATCCTATCAAGAGATTTGTGAGGAAAATATTTCAGGTGTTATTTCCAAAGCATTGATAAGGTAACTGAGCATCAAAGAAGTTTCATTGTAAATCTTGGAGCTTAGATTCTACAACACTATACATCCTCCTAAGCCTCAGAGCTCTCATTAAACTAAATGGCATATGATATAATTACTTATAAGATACTATCTAGTCTGAAATCTCACAAGTTCATGAATACTGCATGGAGTATGAGAAGATAATATGCTTGGATCTCAAGCTGTTAGCATACTGCATTTCAATGCATGCAGTTATCAGTGGAAAACAAATCGATAGACTGAATACATAATAAAAGATTCACAACATGAAGTACCTTAATGTCAAATACTAACAAATGTATCTAAAAATTCAGAAAAAGTTTGTCATGGTTAAGTAAGATTAAAACTTCTTACATATATTCTGAGTTTTTCTGAAAAGCCAATTTATTCAAATATTCAACAGCATATTCAATCCTTAAGCCAAAATTATGAGATAGGTGTTGCTATCTCAATTTTATAGATGAAGAAACTAAACCTTGAAAAAGGAAATAAAAGCTCTACAAAATCTAGGTTGTTGTTGTTGCTGTTGTTTACCCATACAAAATTCAAATGTTAAACTTTCTGATTATTCTTCCATAGACCAATAAATCCATGCAAATTCTTGGGCTCTCTGAGGACATGAAAGAAATGCATGTTAGCTTGAAATGGAGTTCTTTTTAAAAGACTATTGAATCTGATTTTCCCTTGTACTAAATTAACATAACATAATTTTGTCTGTTGCAAATAAAAAATACTGGGATTTATTTTAGAAATAATTTAGTTTATTTTTGTTTGTTTGTTTTACTATACAGTTAAAACTAGTAGAACTCAAACTTTCTATATCAGTGTGTTGGATTTAAGATAGTACAGATCCTTTTTATTTAATAGGAGAATCAATCTTAGTTTTCTTTCCCTTTAAAGAGTTGCCTGTGATGGCCTTTGGATAGTGCTGGACTCAACAAGGTCAGGTTTCATACCAGACTTTTTCAAACCAGTGTCTTAAACTGCTGAGAAGCAATTTTGGTAAACATGGCATCTTAACGCTACATTCCTTGTTGGCTCAATACAGGAAAGATTCACAGATTGAAAACAATCAATAAGAAGCAGTAGGTGAATCAGCAGCCACTGCTCAACCTTCTTACAAATCCCGTAAAAGCTTACATTAGTGAAGAAAGTCATGGCAACAGCAAAATCAAAACTAAAATGGCAATCTTCTGTTCTTATACTATCTGAAGCCACTTAAAGGTCTGGCTGAATCTCTCCAGACTCCACATAATTCTGGATTATTGTTCTCATGTTTGGGGGACTATTTTCTACTTTACTCACTGATTGAGCTGACATTGACTTTTACTGATAGAGCATCTTCTAAACTTGATTCTACTTCATATCCCCTACTACTTTTCAGAAGAGTGAAATTTCCTAGTAAAAATTGATAAGGTAAAGCTTAGGCCTTGGAATAAGACTTAGCCCATTTTTAGAAGAAAAAGAACTATTTTTACACATTCTATGAACAAAAGATTTTGTTTTGAATATTACCTAAGTCTTATAAAACTGTGCCATTATGTTTGCAAAAGTATTATGATTCTAAAAAAAGACACTTTTGTTATTTCTACTTAATAAGTTTTGGTGGTTGTAATATTTATATGACCATACTATTTTGGTCAATACAGAAGGTATTAATTTCTATTTCAGGCTGCCACTTTAAGAGATGTGAAACTCTGGGGGAAAAACGATGATGCACATTGATTATCAAGTATTAATTTGTCTCAGGAAATATTCTAGACACTTTAATTGTGCCACCTCTGGTAATCTTCCCAACTTCCATAAGTGCCAAATATTAATACCTAATTACCTAAATTTGCAGATCAGGAAAGAAAACCTAGAGGTTTATGTGTACTGGTAAATTTATTCAGTATCAAGGAGTAAAAATCTGTAACTTTCTAGAAAACTCCAGAAGTTATCTTTTCTAGTTTTAAAGCTATGCCTTATTTTTTACAACATTTACTAGAAAACATCAAAATAGAAGTCATCAAAAATATAATTTCTGTAGCAATGAATCATTCTCGGATAAAATAATAGATATAATTATAAAATGAGTCTTTATTTTTACCTTGTGTATTAAAATGAGATATATTCGTCACATGAAAGTAGAGTAAAAAGAAAGTCATAAAGACTACAAAATTTATTTCATCCCACAATAGAGAAATAATTTAAGTTTTTGTGACTTCCAGTCATTTTTTCTGTATGTGTATATATTATGTACCTATTATCAACTAGTATGTTGTTAGGTGCCGCCCAGTCGAGTGGAATTCATAGTGACCCTATATACAACAGAATGAAACCCTCTGTGATACTGTGCCATGGCCGGCACTATTGTCAGTGCTTCTCTGCTATTCATAGGGTTTTCAGTGGCAGATTGTTTCGGGAGTGGACTGCCAGATCCTTCTCCCTAGCCTGCAGCACCTGCTAGTCACATGCAGTCTCCCATCCAAGGACTAACCAGGCCGACCGTGCTTAGTGTCCAAGGTAAGGCTGGATCAGATGCCAGGGTGTGAGGGCTCAGTGAGTAGATTGTTGCTCTGCACTCTCTGAGGATCAGGATTTGATTCCCTACGACTGCAAAAATGAGAGGATTTGGCAATCCATTCCCAAAGCAATCCCCAAACAACCAGCCATTGAAAACTCTAGGAGGGTTGCTGTGAATTGGACCTGACTCAATGGGACTAAACAAGAAATTATGTTAACTAATGTGCAATCACACGATAAAACTTAATATGAAGCCAACAGAGTAGCATAAAATTATATAGAGAGTAGTTATATTAGTTAGTTATATATACAATTTTATGCTACTCTATTTACTTTATGGGCTGGGATTTAGCTCAGTGGGTAGAGTGCTGCTCTGCAGTCTCTGAGGTCCCGAGTTCAATTCTCAGCACCGCAAAAATGGGAGAAGGACCTGGCAATCCACTCCCAAGGCAATCCCGAAACAGTCTGCCATTGAAAACCTTATGAGGGTCGCTATAAGTTGGATACCGACTCGACGGCACCTAACAACACCAACAACAATTTACTTTATATTAACTTTAGATAGGTCCATCCTATGATTACACATTTTGTTGTTGTTGTTAGGTGGACTTCAGTCAAGTCCAACTCATAGTGACTATCATAGAGTATTCAATGGCTGATTGTTTCAGGGTTACCTACGGAGTGGATTGCCATATCCTTCTCCTATTTTTGCTGTGCTGGGAATTGAACCCAGGACTTCAGAGACTGCAGAGCATCACTCTACCAACTGAGCTAAACCCCAGCCCTATGATTACACATTAACATAATTTTAAAAATTTAGTATTTTATCATGTGTATTCACATTATTGTCTTTAATATTCCCCAAATTTATACTATTAGATTAAATATTTTTGCTACTATAAATGATCTTAATAGTATTATAAAAATTCACTTGGAAGTTTCTTTACAAAGTTGAAACTAGCTATTTGCTGTAAAATAGTCTCTCCTTTAATCTAAACAATTTGGTCTTGAAACTTTGCCCATAATATGTGGTAGCCTGCAAGTTAGATTGTTTCAGTGCTAAGAGAAATATTACATAACTTATATTGATAGGAGAGATGAGTGACCTTTTCCATTCCTACACTAGATTGACAAAGTGGCTGCCACAATGGACTTAAACATAAAAAAGATTGTGTGCACAGTGTCAGAGAGTGATTAGTTCCGTTTTACATAGGGTTGCTGAGTCTGACCTGATTCAACAGCACCTAACAACAATACTATATCATATAATGTCTTGAAAATGTCTTAATATTTCTGTCAAGATCAGAAGAAACACATCCCACAACCCAGAAAGAAACACACAACAACAAAAAAGAGAAAGGAACAGTAGGGTTGTATTTTGATGTATTTATGGTATTTTAAGATGCCTTAATTTAGCAGAAAAATGATATATAGAATAATATTTTTTCTTAGTTTGTTTTCTAAAAATGCTAGTTTTTTGTACAGTTGGTATTACTAAAAGTTGGAGTAGTTAAAGTAGTACTCAATTGCTTATTTTTAGACTCATTCTTCTGTAATCTGTGAAGGGGACTTCTCCCTTTATGCTGCAGACATTTTGCTACAGAATTTATGAGAACTAAGGAAGATATTTTCCAAGAAAAGTACATTCTTTCCCATTGCTCTCCCATAAAATTGGTTTTATTTGCAGGAGAAATCATTTTCAGATTGAGTCTTTGTACTGGATTTAAAACTTGCAAGAACTGTCAGTTTCTCCTACAGTTAGAGCCACTGTGTATTATTGAGGCTGCCTGAGCTCTCTGGAATTACTTTGTGTTTGTGGAATTTAATTTTACTCCCCCTAAGAATCCAAAGTTGAAATTACTGAAGTCTTTGTACTTTTCTCTGAGTTGCCTGTGTGTTTCATGCTTTTAAGTTTTCAATTATTTCTTATTCCTTGAGCTCTTCCTTTTTCATCTTCTTCAAAGAAAAACAATTTCTCCTTTGCTTCTTTAACTCTTCTTATTAAGTCATGCAAATAATACATCTATTCTACCATCTTCTTCCAGTCCATACACACTGTTTTGATTACTATTGCTTTATAATATACTTTGAAATAAAAAATATAATATCTTTGGTTTTGTCCTTCTTGTTCAAAGCTGCTTTTGGTATTTCTAATTCCAAATAATTTAGTTTGGATTATTTCTAGTTCCAAATGCACTTTAGAATTTTTTTCTATAAAATGAAAAAGTGGAAATTTTTACAATATAAATTCTTCCTTTCTATAAAGGTGAGATATATTTCTATTTATCTCCATTTGCTCAACTTTATTGCATCAATGTTTATTGATTTCATTCTATAGCTCTTTTAATTGTATATTTTTAATGTTACTATAATGGAATAACAATCAATGTGCTGTACAAATTTCCTTTCCAGCCAAGCATGGCGATGCATGACTGTAATCTCAGTGACTCAGGAGGCAGAAGCATGAGAGTCAAAAGTTTGAGGCCTGAGGCAGTCTGAGTAATTTAGGGAGACCCTGTCTCAAAACAAAAAGTAAAAAAGTGGGGCCTGGGTTGCAGCTCAGTTGTAGAGTGCTTACAAATCATGTGTGAGGCCCTAACTGTAAACAACCACAAAAAAACTCTTTCCCACTTTCCTTTTATCCACCTGCTGTTTACTTAGATTACTTACACTTTTTATCATATAATGTTGATACACAATTCTGCCAATATCCTCAGTTTCAAGTCTTAGATTTGTAGTCATAATAAAATATAGATCATCTTCCATTCACTGAAGTTTTCCTTGTCATTTTAGATTGAATGAAGCTTAATCTCTACTAAGTTTTGTAGATTGTTGCACAGAATACTGCCTACTGATTCACGTTAACACTGTTTTCTTGTAGGATTGATGCTTGAAGGAGATTTGGGATACATATAAACATTTCATCACATGTTTTAATCTTTCATTTATTATGCTCTTTGGAAATAATTGCTTCATTGTTGTCTTGCTTTACATGATGGTTTAAATCGTCTAATAGCAATCTAATATTTTGTACTAGTAAGTTATTTTCTTTCCTCTCTTCCCAGGAATAAAATTAAGAACACAAAGAAAAGGAAACAAATTATTTAAAATTAAGTTAAAGCATTTTTATTAGAATATGTCATGTTGTGGGGTGGGATTTAGCTCAGTTGGTAGAGCACCACTCTGCAGTCTCTGAGGTTCCGGGTTCAATTCCCAACATGGCAAACCTGGCAAAAACAAACAAAAAAAAGAAAGTGGGAATCCCAAGGCAATCCTGAAACAATCAACCGTGGAAAACCCTAAGAGCGTCGCTATGATTGGACACCAACTGGGTGGTACCTAACAACAACATGACATTGTTGTTAGGTGCCCTCAAGTCTGGTCTAACTCATAAACTTTATGAGCAACCCTCGTAAAGTTTTCAATGGCTGATTGTTTCAGAAATAGATTGCCAAGTCCTTCTCCGGTTTCTGTAGTGCTGGGGATGGAAACCAGTCCTCAGAGAATGCAGCATGGTACTCCACCAACTGAGCTAAATGCCAGCCCCAGAACATGTCATAGAGTGAATTATTTGGATTTAATTTACTCAGTTATCTGATGGGCTGTTTCAAGATGTTGACACATTTCCTTTTATTTCTAGTAAGTGTTCCTGGGTAGTATTAAATATTAGTTGTGATGGTTAATTTTAAATGTCAGCTTGACTGGGTTAAGATAGACGAAAGAAATAGCAGGCAAAACAAGGCAAAACATTATTTCTGAGTGTGTCTGTGAGGCTGTTTGCAGAGGACACTGTGAGTTGGTGAACTGAGAGGACCAAGGATGGAAGGTATGCCATCCAATCTCAAATTAAAAAGGCAAAGAAAAGGTGATTTCCTTACTCTCCTATTGATTTGGAACATACTTTTCCCACCCTTATCCATTGGAACTCCAGGGTTTCTGACCTTTGGACTCCAGGATTTATACCAGCAGTTCCTTAACTTCTAAGAATTTTACCATTGGCTTCCCAAACTGAGGATTTTGGACTTAAAGGGAGTGATATTCCTGGAATCCCAAGGTTTCTAGCTTATAGATGACCTTCCATGGGATGTTTTAGCCTCTGCAACAACATGAGCCAATGTTCCTAATAAATATCTTCTATGTATCAAAGTATCAATATTATCTCTGTGTCTGTATCCTAGTGACTTCCATTGTTTTGTTTTCATCCTTCAGTCTCACCAATTAAATATACATTACTCCTCCTTTGTATTTGTATATTTTCTATTGTCAAGGCAATCTATTTTACTTGTTATTTCATTTTTGACCCTTTCTGTGGTGCTGGAGATCAAACCCAGGATACTGTACATGCTAGGTACACAATACATCACTGAGCTACACTTCCAACTTTTAATCTACTTTTTATACTTCCTTTCTCTATTTGATTCTCTGCCTGTTTTTTTTGTTGTTGTTGTTGTTGTTGTTTTTTGCAGTTCTTTAATATTCTTTATCAAATTTTCATTAGAATACTCCCCTGTGGGTAAGTTGCAAATTAATTATAATTACTGAGTTTTTTTGTTTATTTTGTTGTAATCTATCTTCATATTTTGTCTTTTTAGATTTGTTTTCTATTCATTAATTCAGACTCCAGGTGAATTTTCATAGCGCCAAATACTTATTTAATGCAGTATACAATGCTATCTTAAAATTTTCTTCTAATTTATGTTGAGAGACATGGTGAGAAAGCCTCATGTGCTTAAGGATATTTAAAAATCGTCTTTTTGGGCTACACACCGTGGCAAATGCTTATAATTCTAGCGACCCAGGAGACTGAGGCAAGAGGTTTGTGACTTCGAGGCCAGAAGCAGCCTGCATGACTTAATGAGACTCTGTATCAAGATAAAAAATAAAAAAGGGGATGGGGGCACAGGTCCATGTTAGAACACTTAGCTAGCATTTGTGAGGCTCTGGGTTAAACCTGCTAGTACTGCAAAAAAATAAATGAAATAATCTTCTGATTTTTAATGACAAATCTTAAGATACATATTAAATTTAAAAATAATTATTGAAGATTCATGATAGTTTATAAAGTTTATAATTCCCTCTTCTTTCAGTGTAACAAAGTTCAAATACTTTTTCAGAATGCTTGTTTTCTGGTGGAAAGAGGGGTTAGGTTTCCACAGACTTTTTGGTTTTCTATTTTTCTTACAGCACATTCAATGTTTCTCTATTGTTTTTCTTCCCCTAACTATCAACTATTGGAGAAAGTCCTGGCAGACCATTCTAGAAACAATCAGTCATTGAAAACCTTAGCAACAGCAGAGAAGCACTGACATTACCTGGGCATGGCGCAATGTTAGGGAGTGTTTTGTTCTGTTGTACATAGGGTTGCTATGAGCCAGACCTGACTTGATGGCACTTAACAACAACAACAACAACAACAACAACAACAACAACAGCCATCAAATTGTTAGAAGAAGTCACCCCTATCTTTCTTTTTTCATTTTACTTTTTCTGTCCTAGACATTGTTTGCTATGGACCTGTTTACTTTGGACTTGTGTTCTCTACTATTATACATTTTTAGTATTTTAACTCAGGGTGGACCTAATAACACTGTGATCTCACCCTAGCTCCCTACTCGCTTTTTCCTTTCAGCTTTTTTTCAAAGCACTCTTGTTTGCCACCAAAGTCTTTTGGTTGAGCTGGGTGGGAATACTAGGATTTCATATTATTTTCTTTATTTACTTTCAGTTATTTTTGTATATGAATTTGCAGTGATTTTAAGTTATGCTGAGTTAGTTTATGTTTATGTTTATTATTTTTGATTGGTATTATTTGCAGAAAATATTTCAAGCTACCAAGAAAGGCTGAATGTAATTTTTTAAATTATGTCAATGTAATCTAACCATATACATCTTGCTATAAACCATCCTGGGCTGCGATTTAGCTCAGTTGGTAGAGCACTGCACTGCGGTCTCTGAGGTCCCGAGTTCAATTCCCAGCACCACAAAAATGGGAGAAGGACCTGGCAATCTACTCCCAAGGCTATCCCGAAACAGTCAGCTATTGAAAACCGTATGAGGGTCGCTATGAGTGGGATACCGACTCAATGGCACACAACAACAACATAAACCATCCTGATGGTGCATGGCTGTAATCCCAGCAACTCTGGAGGTAGATGGGCAGGAGGATATCAAGTTGGAAGCCAGAGGCAGTATTGAGGGAGATCCTGTCTCAAAACAAAAATTTAAAAAATAGACTGAGGTTGCAGCTCAGTGGTAGAGCACTTGCGAAGTATGTGGCCCTAGATTCAATATCTATTTATCTCAATAAATAAATAAATAAATAAATAAATGATAAATCTTCTTTCTATAGAGCTTTATCATTTCTGTTTGTATACTTGGGTAGGGAAACCTCCACTTTCCTTTCTTATATCTAATGAAATTACTCCATTCAATAAATTTAAGGTTTTATAACCTATTCATAAAACATAATTTTTAAAAAACAAGGAAGATTTGCCACAAAGTAATTTTCCTTTCATGGATATATTATGAAATAATGGACAACTTCTTTGATAAAGAAAAAAAATGAATCCTAAATTTGCTTTACAGTTGGTAACCCTTTAGTAATCTTCAAAATTATACAATCACAGGAGTATAGGAAGTATGATTGCAGTTTCAAATAACAGTACATTTTATGATTTTTAATAATTTAAAAATAATCCAGATTTCTGAGATTCTTCTTCAAAAATTATGGCATGAAAGAATTCTATAATAAGTGTATTTACAAATGTAGTCTTCCAAAATGAGCATGAATTATGGTAATGATAACATTAGAATAATGTGAATACCTTTAATTTTCTATTTTTCTATAGCACTTAAATTATAAAACACTATACAAACTGTTCAGATTTCTATAAAACTAGATATAGCCACAAAAAACTCTCAAAGAGTTGTTAGTAGAGAGAAGATAACCCTATGACTTCCTACTGGCTTTAGTTGTTTTATTGAGAGTAGCACTTGTATCATGAAAAGAACTGTTTGAGATACCGTAATTCCACTGGAAAAAAAAGGATATCAATACACAGGAATTCTATCATCTCCTTTACATTTTAGCAGCTGGAACAGACAGATGTTTGCCTTTTCTTTCCTTTTATTCCAGTTTATTGAAAGGAGCAATAAAAAGGCTGTGGCTCAATTGAAAAGCTGTGCTTTCTTTCATTTGCTTAACTGCATGTGGAGGTAAGGAATTGAAATCTTAAATTTACAACTAAAATTCAAAATGCCAGATGGTTTTATAATTGGATATTTTTTCCCACAGAGGAAATCAGAATTTCTAAAAGATGAAGATGCATGCTAAAAATTATGTGCATGTAATCCAATCTTTATACTTGAAAACAGGTAACTTGAATGAAAAGCAAAACAAAACAAAATAAAGCAAAACAAAAGACTCTTTTTATTGTAGAGAACTCTGGAGACTGACCAAATTACATTTCATGACAAATTATGTTTGTATGAGCCATTATTTTGATTAGTGCTTAGTGATATTGAGTTTTATACATGGTAAAACATCATTTTTCAAAAGAAAAAAAATGTATATAAGTAAATCTTATGGAATTTCAGGTTCCATTGGAGGCAAAAATAGCAATCACATTAGAATTTTTAATTGAGATAGTTTGATGAAGATTTCAAGATGAAAATATAAACTAAGTAAAAATAATGTATCAAAATAAAAAAAAATCAGAATTATTGTTGGGTGCTGTGGCACATGTCTGAAATCCCAGCAACTTGGAGGTTGAGGCAGGAGATCACGAGTTCAAGGTGTGAGTCAGTATGCACAGCTTATGAGAACCTGTCAAAAAATAAAAAGGTGCTGGGGTTGCAACTCAGTGGTGTAGTACTTGCTTAGTATGTGTGAGGCCTTGGGTTTAACCCCTAGTACTTCCAAAAAGAAAAAAAGTGATTATTTGTGTATATAATGTTTTAAAGTTTCATAATACTTAATTATAAAATGAAAAAATGATTGTTTCCTTTAATAGAATTTTCATATAACTAAATTTAGGTATAATGCATAACAGGCACATATTACCACATATATAGATTAATATATGTACACACAAATACAATATATATTTGTTTATGTAGAAAATCTTCTCTTGAAGATAATGGCTTTAGGCCAAATGTGGTGGCTCACACCTGTAATCCCAGCAACTCAGGGAACAGAGGCTGGAGGATCACAGATTTATGGCCAGAAGCAGCCTGTGTAATTTCTCTACCTCAAGATAAAAAATAAGAAATGGACTGGGGATGCAGCTCAGTGTCAGGGCACTTGCAAAGCATGTGTGAGGCCCTGGGTTCAACCTCCAAGTACCACACACAAAAAACCGATAATTGCATTAAAATGCATCGTAACTTATTATAGTTAACAATAATTTATGAGATATTTAAAAATTGTTAGAAGGAAAAGGATTGCATATGTTCCCAACATAAATAAATGATGAACATTTGAGGTGATGCATATGCTAAGGACCTTGAATGATCACTACACACCCTATACATATATCAAAATATCACACTTTATCCATAAATATCTACAACTCTGTTTCAGTTACAGATATAGATTTTAAAAATGCATTATATGCTTTTTATGTACACTGAATTGAACATATTTATTTATTTATTTATTTTTGCTGTACTGGGGAGTTGAACCCAGGGCCTCGCGCTTGCATGCTTTGCAAGTACTATACCACTGAACTGCACCCTCGGCCCAATTTTTTTTGTATTTTTTTAAGACAGAGTCTCACTTGGTTATGCAGACTCCCTCTGCTCTCAAACTTGAGATCCTCCTGCCTCTGCCTCCCAAGTTGCTGGGATTACCAGTGTGCTCCACCGTGCCTGGCTCTGAACTGAGCAAAGTTATTTTAAGATTTAGTGGATTAGTGATGATAGTCTAAAGGTATTCTTGTCTTGACCTTGATTATTCTTGATAAAATTATAGTTATTTTTCCAAAATTACATTTAGGTCTGTTATGTCACTCTTTATTCAAGCTACATTAGATATAAAGTCTATATAAATACTGACATCATATGAAGTATATAGTAACATTATCAGAATTTATGGTTGAGAAAATTAAGATACAATGAAATAAATTGCCCATAAACATAGTTAGAAAGTGGCAGAACCTGTATACAAACCCTGTCTGATCCATTTTTTAACATTGAAAACCGTTATTTACAAAATATATTCTACAGGTGATGGAAAATAGTGCTGGATTTTTATTCCAGGTTTTAATTACTTAAGTATGTTGTAGATAAATAGATTCATTTAGCATGGCTTCATGGAGCTGTAAATCAGGGGTGGTATTCTTACCTAGCAGCAGTTGTTGTGGTTAAATAAGGTTGAGTTGGATCCCACTCATAGGGATCCTCATAAGGTTTTCAACGGCTGATTTTATCTAGCCATACTAAATAAATTTGAATAAAATTGAATTGATCTGAGTATGTTTTTCAATCTTTTTTAAAAAGCTTGTTTTATTGTTAAGTAAAAAACCGTAATATTAGTCCAATGTTTAGTGTCTTTTCATGATTGATATACTCTGACTAACGAAAATACTATCTACCTCATTTAGATGATAAAGTTATAAAGCTCCATGCTAGATTATAAAATTGAAAATAATTTCTATTTTATTAAAACTGTATTTAATGCTGCTTTTATGAAATATACCACATAGCAATTTTGCACAGATCAAACACTGTTAGATTTTAAAATTAGATAACTTCTTAATGCTAGACAAATTCATTTTCCTAGTTGTGTAATGACACAAGTTATGCATATATTAAAAATAATTTAAGAACTAAATCAATCCTTGTGATTTAATATATCCCACATAATTTTCTGGGAATATGAAGTGTTCTCTTTTATGTTACTATTAGAAGACATTCTGTCATTTACATTAGTGCCCAACTCATTTCTTCAACCACTTGGAGAAATATTCACTTGACAATAACTGAAAATTATATATTGCTTTAATCTCAACCAGAACTTTCCTTTTCATCTCCTACAATCTATCACTATCAGAGTAGGTTTTTTCTGGACCATTGTTGGAATTTCAAGAGAACTTTTCAATCATTTTTTTTAGAATACCCAATGGCTTAATCAATAATGATCACACCTAATGGAGATAGCCAGTATAGATCATTTTATGAAATGATATCCCAGTAGTTAGCAGATGAGTTTCTCTTCAAATGATACTGAACATCTTTCAAGATATGGGTCAAATGATTAATTAATTCACTTAATCATTCAACAATGAGTAGATGACTATTTAGTATATGATGATGAATAAATCAATGAAAAAATTCCTATAAATCCAGAGTTTAAATATTATTGAGTAGAGACACAAATAAATAATACATGTAGTATGTTAGTAACTTACATCTTTTATTAGAAGACTAAAAACTACTGAAAAATTGTTGGGTTAGGTACGATTAGGATAAAAACAATCAAGAATGTTGGGGGACACTATTTACATCATAAAATAAATGTTCACCTTGATGAAAAAATAATGCATGGGCAGAGAAATACTTTAATATTTTGGAAGGATTATTCTTGGCTGAAGATATATATATGCATGCATGAATTTATTTTGAGGATGTGAGAAAGAGGAAGAGAAGGGCATGTTTGGAATCTGTGGCTCTAGTTAGAAAAGTAGCAATGAAAACCTGGTTGGAGATGTTTGAAATATGGATTAGAACTGTAGAGATGGAAGTAATAGGAACCATTGCAATTCAAGCGTTATGGTGAAATTAGAGCCAAAGCAACTTGATGGCAGAAGACTATTTTGTATGAGAGAAAAATAATCACCAAGTATGATTTGTAAAAGAAAAAGATTTTGTGAGAGTTGAAGGATAAAATTACCATTAACTCAGGCAAAGTAAGGAATAGGGTGGATATGGCGTTGGGAATTAGGACGTTAATAATTTTTTCCAGTACTGGAAGTTTAACCCAGGATCTTGTTCATGGTAGGCAAGTACTGTACCACTGAGCAGCACTCCCAATCCCTTTTTCACTTATTAATTCATATTTTTAAATTTTGAGATAGTGTCTAGGTTTTGCAGGCTGTCTTTGTCCTCTTACTTGCAGTCCTCCTGCCTCAACCTCCATAGTAGTTGCGATTACAGGTGTGTTCCGAGGCTGCCAGCGTGATATTAACTTTGAGATACATATTAGAGTTAAATAGGAGAATAAGTTTCCAGATATACAAGCCTGGTATTTAAGGGGGAATTATAGGCTGCAAATATAAATTGAATCATGTTTAGCTTTCATGAAATATTTAATAAAATAATGAATGTACAACAATTGTATGCAATACTAAATACCAACTTGGAGACCATTGGAAGTATTGGCAGAGAAGTCAAGTGAATTGAGCACATCCATTCATTCTCTCAAATTTTATTCTTTAACCTATCATTGCCTTTTAATTTTCTTCCAAACCAATATATATCTTAAAAATAATATATATTTCTTCCTGAAGAAAATTAGTTAGGTAATAGCATATCATTTTAATGTTTAACCAAAAGTGATTAGGAAAATGAATACAGCTATTTTAAATGATGATTGATCAGATATTCTGTGGATGACGTCTTGAAGATTTAGAACCTTTCTTTCTCTCCCTGCCCCCCACCTCTCTCTCTCTCTCTCTCTCTCTCTCTCTCTCTCTCTCTCTCTCTCTCTCTGTTTTTCTTCTTTCTTTCCTCCTCTAATACACGATGGGCTGGAGCATAGTATATGCTACCCAAGTCCTCTACCACTGAGCTGCATGCCCAGCCTGCTTTTCATTTTTTAATTTTGAGACTGGTTCTCATTATGTTGAGCAGGCTGGTTTTGGCCTCAAACTTGTCATCCTCCTGCATCAGCCTCATAAATTGCCAAGTTAATAGGTATGTGCAATGGAGCCATGGCTGAAACTTCTATGTGCACTCTTTGATCACATTCTGTAGTTTTGTAGCTTTAAATATTTTTAAAATATGTAGTTGAAAACTACTCAATTAGTATTTCAGCTCAGAATTATCCCTTAAATGCTAGGATTAAATATAAAAATACTCACTTAACCTTTTATGCAAACTTTAAGTAGCTATATCAAACTGTTCTAAGATACTTCTCTAAAATAGTTGAAAAAAGATAAATTTTTATTCTAATAAGATTAAATTAACTATCCACCTAAGTCCTTCAGAGTGTTGTTCAATCGTGTATTTCTCTTCAATAAATTTTAGTTGGAATATAGTAATCCACACCTGAACATTATGAGTAGAGTTTATTATAAATATGAAAAGTTCAATAAGGGGAGGTTTTGGAATAAATCTTATGCACTAAAATAAAGCTGCATAGATCTGTAGCAAAATTATAGCTTGAATTTAGACTGTAGAATGAAACTATTTATTGTACTTGAGTGTAAGAGAAAAGAAACTTTCCCCATTACTATGGAAAAATGCTGTAACTCATTCTAGAAAATATTGACTACGTAGTGAAGGTAGAGGGAATTATTTGCTTGTTTGTTATCTTTGCAGTCAACCTTTTGTATGGGGAGTTGGAAATACTGCAGACATTACAAACATTTTGGAAAGCTAGATTTATCCTAATCTAATAGACAAAAGGTAAAATATATCAGGAAAATTGAGAGTTTCTCAGAAAAAGTAAAATACATTAGTCTGTTTTCAAACGTAAGCAAACATGTATGCTGAAAGTTGTATGCTGAGGCTTAACCAAGATGCAGGTTAACATTCTTTGCTGTAAAATAAGCATACTCAGAGAAAAGAAGAATTTTATAGGGTTTTTTTCTTTTAAAAATTTTTCCTTGGTAAAAATTCAGAGGTCAATTTCAATGTGTATTTACCCCCTGAATGATTCTTTTGGTTAACACAACTGGCCACTATAGAACATTGGCTGAGCACTATATCTCTATTGATGTCATGAATCATTATGTGATTTATATCCGGAATCAGGAACCCAGACACTGCAAACATTTCATTTAGCCTCCACTTAACTTACCTGCACTACTTTTGCCTTTTTTCTTTTCCTTCCATTACACCTTGCCAAAGAGGTGCCTGTCTGTTATTGGCAAATCTGATTTTATCTATGTCAGACAGGAGAAACAAATGATTGACACTGACATAACTTTTTGTTGCAGGCAGATCTAAGATATTGAACTTCAATGGCAGGTATACAACAAATGTATTAGATATTTTCAGCTTGACAGGAAGCAAACATTATACTGCAGGGCAGCTCAAAGTTTAAAACAAAGGAGAGTGCTACATTTTTCAATAGCCATTAAAAGCTGTCCATTTACTATCTCCTATTTACTGTTTTTTTAATATAAGAAAGAAACAAAAAGAAACCTAGTGTTCAAAAAACTCCACATAAATTAACATTTATGGGACAGATGAGTATTCCCTAATATTTCTCAATGAAAAAGATTTGAAATTCAAAATATATATGTTCACCATTTATTGGACCAATTTATTAGAAGCCCTGACTGATTATTGTTTTTTCGGTAGGATTTGTGAACTTTTCTTGAGAGTCTAGTGTTCTTTTGAAGGACATAAAACTTTGTCTTCGTTTTTACTTTTTGTTTATATATATGTACCAATATGCGTATGTGTATATATATATATATACACACACACACATATATACATACATATATACATACTGAAATAAGCAAACAGAATATGAACATATATAACCTTAAGAAAGAATGTGGCTGAAACACATTATTATTCATGCATTTAATGGCAACACATAAACACACAAACTTTTTTAATTACAAATCTGTGGATACACACATTTAAATATCAATAGCTTTTTGAAGTAGTGGTGAAAAAAGTGAGCTTTTTCTGGAAATATGAAAAATTTGTATTAAAATACAAGTTAAAATAAAACATATGTGCATAGAAATCTGTGCAAATGGAACAGTGGAAGAGGTCTGAGGATACCAACCATCTGCAGCTATCATCTGTTTGCCACAAGGGAGTAGGTACTCATTAGCAAAAAGAACTGTTCCCTGCACCCACAGATGTCCATCCCAGTTGCCTAAAGCAGATTATGTCCAAAGGGAAGTTGTTGTTCGTGATGGAAATCCTTGCCTGTGAATATTAAAGAATGTAGTTTCTTAGTTTTCATACTATTAAGATGCTAGTTTCAGCAGGTTTCTAGTAGACTCACTTATAATAATTATGATTTGGAAAAACAGATGTCTGTAAAAGTGCTAATAATTATGCCTGATAAACCAGTATTATCTAATAGTAATTCAGTATCACATTACAAATATCTCATTTCTGTCAAACATACTAATTTGCAAACAATCAAATACATTGATTACCAGATTAATGACCATTTTATGTTTCATAGTGCTTAAGTCTGTTAAGAAGATTATACTTTTCTTCCCATACCTTAAGTAAGGGAAGAGCACATCAATATTTTTGCAACTTTCTCTTAAAAAATATGAGAATATAAATGCACAGAGTTTTATGGTCAAATATTTACTATTTATAGTATATATTTGGTATACAATAGAAATTGTAAGGTAATGTGTTACCCAGTATCCATCTTTTTCATTTATAATTGATGCATTGCTAAAATAACATATTGATAACTAAAGTGAGAGGTAAACCAATTAACCTGTTGGCTTGAAATATGATTTAACAGTGTTCTTTTCACTCATATAAGAAATTAATCTCTGTTAGTAGATTGGACCAATTTCAGACTACAGAAGCTGATAAAAATCTTCTCTTTCTTCATTTGTGGTCTTAGTGGTGGGTGTATAAATTTGAATAATAGTCATATTAACTGGCATTCCTTGTAGGCATATGAATATTATTGTACATATGACAGCATTGTACTTCAGGACAGGTCTTGAGATGTCTTTTCAGGTGATGAATGCCATTCATTTCTCTTTGTCATTCCCACCATAGTGGACCAGATGATTATCTAATTCAAATGGCCAATACCAGTCCATTTGAGTACATTGATACCTAGAATGTTGATATTTAGGCACTCCATTTCCCTTTTGATGAATTCTAATTTTCCTAGATTCGTAATACATACTTTCCATGTTCCAATTATTAATAGATGTTTACATTTGTTTCTCCCCATTTTGAATCATGTCATGTCAGCCAATGGAGGTCCCTGGAGCTTTACTCCATTCCAGAAATTAAGGTCTACTCTACTTTGAGGAGGTAAGTCTTCCCCAGTCATCTTTTGAGTGGCTTCACCCTGGGGGGCCGATTTTCTGGCACTATATCTGACAGAATTTCTGTGCTATTCATAGAGTTTTCAATTGCTATTGTTGGGGGAATGGGTTAGCTATCTTTTTCTCCCTAAGTCTGCCTTAGTCTGGCTGCTCAGCTGAAACCTATACAACCTGGGTGGCCCTGCCGGCATGTAAACTACTGGTGGCAAAATTCTCAGCATCACAGCAATACACATGTCCCTACAGTAAAACAAATGGAAAGTCAAGTGTACATCAGGGCTGTATCCTTTCATCATTCCTCTTCAATCTCTATGCTGAGCAAATAATCTGAGAAGCTGGACTTTATGAAGAATTGGAGGAAGACGCATTAACAACCTGCATTATACAGATGGCAATTTTACTTGCTGAAGGTGAAGAGGATTTGAAACATTTACTGAGGAAGATCAAAGAGCATAGCCTTCAGTATGTATTGAGCCTCAACATTAAGAAAATTAAAAATCCTTACAATTGGATCAGTTACAACTTCATGATAAATGGAGAAAAGATTGAGGTTGTCCAAGATTTAGCTTTACTTCTTTTTACTACCAACACCCACAGAAGCAGCACCCAAGAAATGAAAAGATGCATTGCTTTGGGAAAAGCAGTGTCAAATGCTCTCTTTAAAGTATTGAAAAGTAAAGATGTCATATTGAATATAAAGGTGCGTCTGACTTATGCCATGGTATTTCCAGTCACATCATATGCTTGTATAAGCTAGACAACGAATAAGAGAAACAGCAGAAGAATTGATGCGTCTGAATTATGTTGGTGAAGATGAATACTGAATACACCCTGGACTTCCAAAAGAACCAACAGATCTGTCTTAGAAGAGCAACCAGCTTTCTCCTTAGAAGCAAGGATAGATAGACTCTCTCTTACGTATTTTGGATATGTTTTCAGGAGGGACTAATCTCTGGAGAAGTAAATCATGTTGGGGAGAGTGGCAGGTCAATGAAAAAAGGAAGACCCTTAAGTAAATGGATTGACACAGTGGCTGCAGCAATGGGCGTAAACATATAAAAAAACTGTGTGCAAGTCACTGTGTTAGGGAGTGTTTCATTATGTTCTACATAAGGTCACTATGAGTCAGATCTGACTCAAGGGCGCCTAACAATAGCAACAGTTGATTGGAAATGGACTTCATGAGTCCTGAATCAACCCTGCTGATATTTCTGGTCCATGACTGACTAAAAGTGCTAACAAAAGCTTTTTATTTTTAAATCATTTTACATAAAATATTTCAGAAATATGCATAGAGTACTCAAATGTTTTAGTAGCAACTTACTAAGAAAACATAATTAAGGGCATTTTAGCTAGGTGACATAAAGTAAATTAATTTTCTGTTAAATATATACATCAATATAAGAATAAGTAATGGGGTTGGGGTTTAGTTCAGTTGGTCAAGTGCCAGGCTGTACTCTCTGAGGACCTAGGTTCAATTACAAGCACTGGAACAAAAGGAGAAGAATGTGGCAATCCACTCCCAAAGCATTCTTGAAACAATCAGCCATTGAAAATCCTAAGAGAGTTGTTATGAGTTGGACCTAACTCAGAGGCATCTAACAACAATGACAACAACAACAACAACAACAACAACAACAACAACAAGTAAAAGCAATTGAGCAGAGAACATTTGCAAAGTGTCATTGGCTATCAAAATCTCCTGCTATCCGATCTCTAAAGTAATTGAAATTTTCAGTTCACTTCTAGGTCTAATTGGAAATTTTACTATATTAAACAAGAAACAAAACATGAGTATGCAGTAATTGTAACTTTTCTTGGACTATACATTATAATAAAAGCATCCAATTATTAGGTATATTTAAATACCAAATAATATCTTCAGTTAATGATTTGCAACCAATTTGGTAGCATACTTTCTAAAGATATGATTTAAGGGAAAAAGTATAAATTGAGTTCAGTGAAGACAAATATATTACAATAACTGAGACAATCTGAATTCATTAGGTCCGTTGCTGTTGCTGTTAGGTCCTGTTGAGTTGTGTCTGACTCATAGTGTCCCTCATAGGGATTTCAATGGCTGATTGTTTGGGGATTTCCTTGGGAGTGGATTGCCATGTCCTTCTCCCATTTTTGCAATGCTAGGAATCGAATGCTGGAAATCAGAGGCTGCAGAGTAGAGCTCTACCAACTGAGCTAATTCTCAGTCCCTCAATATGCCTAATGGGCATTAATAGCATTTATAAATAAAATAAGATCTGAAGTATACCAATATTAGAACATTTGGAGCCATAGGAATTAACAGCTGAGAAATTATTTTCCTTTAGGAATTATTCTTTTGTTCAATTATAAGACTAAAAAATCCTTTTGATTATTTTGTTGTTGTTTTGAAAGAGGGTCTCCCTATGTAGCCCAGGTCAGCCTCAGACTCATCCTGTCTCAGCCTCCCACTGGCCTTTTTTTCTTTCTTCTTCTTCTTCTTTTTTTTTTAAAGAAGAATTTCACTTTAGGTGGTCTACCACCACAAAAGCAGAATCTTATTTGGGAGATTCAGTAGAATTTTACCTGACCTCAATATCGGCTCATGACTCTACCAGACTACAGTATTTATTATTTTAGATCAATGAAACACTATTGTATAATGGTTACAGATGTTTATAACTTAGTTGTCATATACAATTATTCATACTAATATTTTTTCTTAAAAAGTCATTCATAATTAACTGTAGAAACTTTATCCAATATGTACTTGTTCAAGTTACATATTAAATGGTGATGCCATTCCTGAGCATGTTTTTATTTTTATAATCATTTTGTCACGCCCCATAACAGTTTTGTTTTGCCAATATTTTTCCCTATGTATCTTTGGTTTATTCAAAATTGTTATCTATTTTTATAATTTGCTTTATGTTCTGGTACCAATATTCTGGGTCAGTGATGAGACAGGGCGTAAGGGAAGGGAGAGACAAAAATCATGGTAGTAGCTAAAGTCTGAAAGAGCATTTATGATGAAATCCAAAGTGGTAGTAGAATATCTTTTATTACAAAAACCATAAAAACATTGTTATCAGCACTCATTTCTAAATATTAGTAATCAACATACCTATCTGCAGTGTTTTAGAATTGTAGTGTATATCATGACATGTATTATATTTAGTACTAATTCAACATGTGACAACTCAGTTGTAACAAACTCACTACATCAATGCAAGGTGACAATAATGGGGGAGATAGGTTGGAGGGAAAGTAGGCAGTATATCTAAAATCTCTGTATGTTTCATTTTTATTTTGTAAACATAAAACTAACCTAAAACTTAAAGTCCATTAACTTAAATGATTAAAATGAGTTAAAAATTATATCCTCTATTACTGACCTTCAAAAATTCTTAACTATTAAAAATTTTAAAGAATGAGAAAAACTTGCTCATAATGTTAATAGGGTTGGGGTTTAGCTCAGTTGGTAGAGTGCTGCTCTGCACTTTCTGAGGCCATGGATTTGATACCCAGCACCCCCAAAATGGGTGAAAGATATGGAGATCCCTAAACAATGCAATCTCAAATCAATCAAACTTTGAAAATCCTGTGAATGTCAGAGAAGCACTCACATAATGCCGGGCATAGCACAGTGTCAAGCAGGGCTTTGTTCTCTTGTAAACAGGGTCACTATGAGTCCAACCTGACTGGACAGCACCCAACAACAACAACAATAATAATGTTAACAGCCACTTTACAACTAATAAATATCACATTGCTTTTAATTTTTCTTAGATTTTTAAAAGGGTAGTCCACTATACTTTCTACTTTATAGTTTATAGTTTATCAAAAATTTATAGTTTATCAGAAATTACTAAAATCTTTGATGTTGCTATTTCTTATTTGAAAGTTTACAATGTGGAAAAAAAAACATTTCACAGTATAAATTATATAAAACAGTGACACTCATTACATCTAAAAGTAGGTAATGTAACAGAACTGCCCTAAATGATATTCAGTCCAAACATGAAAAGACTTGCTGAAAATAGGAACCAAAAACAGCTTTCTTTGATTGTAGGCCAGAGGGTTAGGTATGAATACATTTCTTTTCCTGGAAACAGAAATCACCTGATTTTTTGCTAGTTTTACCTAATAGGTGTCAAACTACCAAGAAGTTTCCTTAAAGTTGTGTGTAGCATACTTAGCTTAATTTATAAATAGAAATTAACTAATGATATCTGCTGAAGTGATTTGTAAATTATATGTACACTAAGTTAAGTCTTCCTCAATAATCATTTTCTAAAATTGTAAACTAAAATTATACTTGATTTGACAGCCGTCATGCTAATCAGTCAAAATATTGAAATATCAGCCTCTGGATTATAAGAAAACATGAAAATTCAGACTAATCAACACATTTGCTGAAGAAAAACAAAATTTAGTGTAACTTCTACATCAAAATGTTTTTCTGTGGGAGTTATCTGGCATACCTTAGTGATAGTAAAAAAAAAATCACCAATTCTTCTTATGACTCAAATAACCACATTTTATAATAAATGCTTATATGCCACATGACTATCTGAAGCAATTTCCATAAATAAAGATTTCTGTTTTTCTTTTTTCTCTCCTATTTCTCTTAAAGAGAATTAATCATCTATCTCTATTAGTTCCTATACAAAGTGTTTTTAGCTGTAGAAGTCCAAAAGATTTGGCTTTCTCTTTTTACCATAGGCATATTCAAACTGTTTGAAAAGCTGTTAGATTCTATTGTCTTTACAAATATTCAAATACTACTAAGTCGAGTTTCTTTTCTTTTTGTATTCTAGCTGTCTGGATGCCTGTAAGAAATCATTTTCTGTAAAAGATTCAATTGGCTTTAACTTACCTCAGAAATAATGGATTTGAAGAGAAGTAAGTGGGAAAGGATCAGGAATATAGTTCACAAGTAAATAAGAAACAATTAGTAGCTCAGTGTGTAATACCTCACGGTATTTAATCGAATTGATATTTATTTTTTGATCTACACACTCTGTGGTTGGCACAGTGGGTGATACAAAGATCAATTGAACAGAACTATTGTGTTGTCAGAATTCACAGAAATACTGAGAGAGGTAAGAAAAGTGTATGAATACAGGTCAATTCTAATAATTGTCTTATAGACTAAGTAAATTAAACAGGGATGGGAGAGTTTGCTTGTGATTGGCTTATTTGGAAATATTTTACTGAGGAAATGGCCTTTAAAAGTATGGAAAAATATATGGGAATGTTCAATTCAGGGAAAGCCAATTAAAGCAGGTTAAACATCAAGTATAAAAATATGTAGATACAAAATGGTCACTTAAAAAATAGAAATGAGCTGATTATAGCCAAAAGCTATTGCCAATATATTTCTCTTCCACCAAAATAGTTCACTGAAAATACTTCTAGCCATATATGTGCCAAAAATGAATGATTTTGCTCTGAGAATTGGAATCATGTTAATTATTTACCACTCATTAACTAACACCTATTGAGTGTTGGGGTTTGCTCATTCATCCTCTGAACAAAGTATCTGTTAAAAACTTGAGTAAAATCAAATTTAATGTGTTTCTATATGTCAGGTATGAGAAGGCAACTCATATATCTGATAATGTATTTGCTAGTAGTTATGTTGTAAAGGGACTATTTGAGCCTGGTGCAGTGCTGCATGCCTGTAATCCTAGCGATTCAGTTGTTGATATTGTTAGGTGCCGTCGAGTTATGTCCAACTCAGAGTGACCCTTATAGGGTCTTCAATAGCTGATTATTTCTGGATTGCCTTGGGAGTGGATTGGCATGCCCTTCTCCCATTTTTATGGTGCTGGGAATCGAGCACTTGGGACCTCAGAGACTGCAGAGCAGTGCTCTACCAGCTGAGCTAAATCCTAGCTCAGCAATTCAGTAGGCTCTGGTAAAAACGTCATGAATTTGAGGCCAGAGGCAGCCTCTGCAACTTAGTGAGACTCTTGTCTCCAATATAAACTAAAAGTGGGGCTGGGGTGCTGCTCAGTGGTGGAGCAGTTGCCTCACATGCATAAGGTACTGTGTTCAATCCCAAGTACTTAAAAAAATGAATATTTCAGATTGTACATTCCTTGAAGTCAATATGAGATAGCCCAATGCAATTTTATTGATGTTGCAAAAAACAACAAAACACTGTGTCACAGAAAAAGAATGGTTTATTACTCATAACAGTAACAGTACCCAGAATATACACATTTTCTTGAACTGATTGCCCATGCCCCAATTCTTACAGGGTGATGAAGTGAATCATGTGACAGTTACATTTGCATTGTATCCCATTACAGAAGAGGAAATCTGAGTTTAAAGAACATTATGTGCATTAAGTCTGCCTACTCTTTGCTTCAAAGGAAGAAATTTTCTTGACATAACAGGGAAATTTACTGTAAAAACATCCTTAAAAATAATGCAGTAAAAAGATAATACATGGCTCAATTTGCAAAACATACAGAAATATGGCGAAACTACAGAGAATTTCCCCACGCTGTGAAATTAAAAATGAATTACCCGTTTGGACACCAAAGGTGAGAAATGTATCATGGATTAATTAACACTTAAGATGACACTTGATAGTTATTTAGATATAAAATGATATAAGAGGGTATCATAGACAGAAAGAAAAAAGTTAAATATGCAATGATGGACGTATCTATAGCTGATAGTTGGACACAGAAAACCAATGGAATTAATTTAGACAAAAAAATTGTAAGTTAGTGTCATGTCAATGGAGGTAGTTGCATATTCTGATAAATAATTTGCAATTTTTATTTTTGAACTATAGAAATAGAAAAGAGCCACTAAAATTATTTAAGTTTGGCAGGAATGAAATAATTACATCTGCCTTAGAGAAAATATTGAAGGAGGCGAAGAGAGAATTGAAACTAGACAAGACAAAGACTTAGGTGATTACAGTAGGAGATAAAATTCTGTATATAAATTGAGAGGAGGGCAGCAATATTTGTAAATTTTAATTAGTAGGACTTCTTGACTAATCAGACTAAAGACATGAAGGTAGAATTCAAGATTCTCTTTAGGGTCTTAGCAGGATGAGAGAGAAAATGATAATGGTGCTCTCCAAAAGCAGCAAACAAAACAAAAAGCAAGCAAGCAAACAACAACAAAAACAACAAGATGACTCTTCATTACAGGGACATCTAAGAACTAAGTATCAAGCACTAGACACATTTATGTTCATGTACCAGAGAGAAAACTAGCTATAGGTATCAAGTATAAAAATTTTCAATTTAAACTTTGAATTTAGGGGAGAAATTGAAGATATAGACACCATTACTTTCACAGTGCCTGCAGCCGTAGCCCTGTGGCCTCCGATCCCTTCGGATCTCGGAAGCTAAGCAGGGTAGGACCTGGTTAGTACTTGGGTGGGAGACTGCCAGGGAACACCAGATACTGTAGGCTTGGAAGAAGGACCCCCTCCCCAAAATCAATCTGCCATCGAAAACCTTATGAACAGCAGAGAAGCACTGACAATAGTGTTTCACCTGTTGTATACAGGGTCACTATGAGTCGGATACCGACTCGACGGCACCTAACAACAACAACAACAACTTTCACAGTAGAGGCACAGAGCCCCATGCCAAGAAGAGAACCACACTACGATCAGGCAATCCAGTCTGGAAATCCTGAACAAATAATATAAGGAATTATTGAAATAAAGAATGAAAATTCTTTGAAATATATGAAAATATTTGGTCTTTTCCTTCTTTTCTGACTTTTTCTTTGGGCATAACAATGTTGTTGTTGTTGTTAGGTGTTGTCCAGTTAGACCGACTCATAGCAACCCTATGTCCAACAGAATGAAACACTACCCAACACTGTGCCATGCCTGACATTATGTCAGTGCTTCTCTGCTATTCATCGGGCTTTTGATGGCTGATTGTTTCAGGAGTGGGCTGTCAGGTCCTTCTCCCAAGCCTAGGGCACCTAGTATTTCCAGGCTGTCTTCCGTCCAAGACTAACAAGACCTGATCCTGCTTAGCTTCTGAGATCAGACGCCAGGGTGATATGGCTGTAGACCCTCACAACAGTAAGTTTCCAAAATATAAATTAAGAAAAAGAATAAGAATGTTATATAGTTGCAAAGAGGCTGTTTACCTTCATAAGTTTGTTACTTTGGATTTCTTCTCCAGTTAGCCCAAGTATTTAAAAATTTGCAATCCAGAGAAGAAACTGGAAGTATTTTGTTAAATATTGAATTAGCAAGTTTTTCAGAAACTACATGGACACTAAAATAAGACTATAGGCCAAAATTAAGAATATCAATTTAATTGGATTCATTGCCTCAGTGATTAACAGAAAATGATAGATGTATTTATTAATTTAATGTTTTGATCTTTGGTAATGGTGATTTCATTTATTGGTTCTGTTAATTTTGTTTGTTGCCTGATTGGTGAGAGTTGCAATGTTAATGATCTCTTTAAAAAGCTGCCACTAGGTATTGATAGCCTGCAGCCATACCACTGTGGGATCCCATCAGATCTCAGAGGTTAATTAGGGTTGGGCCTGGTTGGTTCTTGGGTGGGAGACCACCTGGGAACACCTGGTGCTATAGGCTTGGGAGAAGGACCCAGCAGCCCACTTGCCAAAAAATAATCACCCATTGAAAATTCTATGAATAGCAGAGAAGCACTAACCATAGTTTTCGCTTATTGTACATAGGGTTGCTATGAGTGGGACACTGACTCCATGGCACCTAATAAAAACAAGGCATTGATATGTAGTTATTAGCAACTTAAATAAATAACTGCTCTTAAAAGCCATGCTATTTCAAGTTAAGAATGACACTGAAGAAATGGCCTAGAGATCCTTTATGCCCACTGGGAAATCTTGTTAAAACTATTTCTCTCATATTATAGGCATTGAATAAACTAATTTCAGCTGTCATTAAAATGAGCTTATTATAAATAGCACAGAGCTTTTCTTTTCCTTTTTTATAGTCATGTGATGAATGCTAAAATATTAATTAAATTTACTTAAATGTACTTTTTAATTATGATTTATCTCAGGCATATTTTAAGAAAATAATAAGGATCCAGGCAACTGAGGCCAGACATAAAGCATGTAATTGCTATGTTGGAGAATGAGAAGCAGAAGTTTCCAGTGCTCTGGTCTGTATACTAGAACATTGCATGAAAAGGTGGGGAGATGGTTGAAAATAAGAAACTTAGTCCTAAGATTACTGAATCCTTTCTAGTTTCCAAACTAACTTTTGTCAGTGTTGGGTGATGAGGCACATGTCTGTAAACCCAGCAACCAGGAACACAGAATTGTGAGTTCCAGGTTAGCCTGGGCCTTATAACAAAACTCTCCCTCAAAAAACTAAAAATAAAAAAATTAAATTAAAAAGTCATAAAATCAGTGAGGAGATATTTTGAGTTTACATACCTACCATTTTCCTCTCCTATGAGTTGGACACTAACTTGATGGCACCTAACAACAACAACAACAACAATAAACCAATATTAGAAGAAAGGATTCCAGTACCATTTCCAAATCATGTACAAGATCCACTAATTATGAAATTAAGATTGGATACTTAGGACAATTATAATATTTTGCTTCTAGTTTCATGTTTTTCTTTTCTTTATTTTTCTTTTTTGCAGTCCTGGGGGACTGAACCCAGGGTCCTCCACCACTTGATTTCATCTCCTGCACCATTCTTATTTTTTTTTTTATTTTGAGACAGGATCTCACTAGGTTGTGCAAGCTGCTTCTGGATTGTAACTTGCAATTCTCTAGCCTCACCCTCCTGAGTTGCTGGGGTTACAGTTGTTCACCTCTGTACCTGGGTCTAGTTTCAAATTTTTATAAGCTATAAACATAGTGTTGACATTTTTTACCAGGAATTCTGCAGTAAGAATCCAAAAAATAGTTTTATGAAGTGCTTACTAATAGCAAAGTCCTCTCCTTAGGAGGAAGGATAAGTTAGGTCCAGTATTGTTTGCTGTAGAACCATCATGTACAAAAAGAAAGATATAAAGCTATAAGAATTTGATGTGTATATCTATGTATCTGTGTTATATCTCTATATACCTGTATAAATCAATTTCTACAAAAATTTAATATTGATGTTAGTCTCTCTGAAAATGGAAGCTCTCTCAATGTGCTAATGCAAATCAGTTTCTAATCTTACATAGAACACCCTCATATATGAAGGAGAAAATCATCTTCTCCACAATTTTTTATGTCACTTCCTTGTAACAAATAATTCTTGCCTAGACTCATCTGCACCCCATGGTTCACTAGTCATCAATTCTAATCTTGTAAAAGAACAACAACAACAACAACAATAAATAAAAGCCCAGAACTTCTTCAGAAAGAAGCCACATAATGGCTTATACAGATCAGACCTCTAAATTATGAATTTTTAAGATACTGATTATTATCAGTTTGAAATCCTCAAGAAAAATAATTCAGGAGAGAAAAATAAAGGGACAAATCATGAAGAAAACTGTGTGTGTGAATGTGAGGGCCGAAAAAAAAAAAGAAAAGAAAAGAAAAAAAGCAATCATGCAAGGAAAGTAAGAATTCCCATCTAAGAGAGACAATTCTGACTGTCCTGAAATCCTGTGCAGTCACATAACCATAGACAGTTACCTAGAAAGCAGTAAGGTCTAGGATTTTTAAAATTGTATTTTAGATTTAAAATAAAACTAAAATATTGTGTAAAGTGTTTTGCAGAAAATTCATTCTTTGCATTAGAAATGGACAGTATGAATCCCCTAGAACTGAATTTCTTAAAAGTTCACACATAATAGCCAGAACTTCCATGAATTAGTTTTATGGGGTCACCACAACAGATAATAATGAAGGCTGGAAAAGACATTAAAAGAAGATGTTGAGAAAGAGAGAGTAGTATATAAAAGAGTATAGCACTACCAAATGAAAAGATCAATAATAAGTCTAGAGCTGGACAACTAAGCTATTGAAAGATAATAAATTGTTGAGGGAACTGGTTGCGGTGGCACATGCCTGTAATCCCAGCAACTCAGGAGGTGGAGTCGGGAGGATCGCAAATTCGAAATCAGAGGCAGTCTGTGTAATTTAGCGAGACCCTGTCTCAAAAAGTAAAACAATTGTTTGGGTGTGCAGCTCAGTGGTCCAATACTTGCAAAGCATGCAAGCACAAGGCCCTAGGTTCAACCACCAGTAACACAAAATAAAAAAATAAATTGTGCAGGGGTAAAAATATGTGTGAACATACAATATAGGTAAATATCTCATAAATAGAATGATAAATGTTTGTGGTACTGCTATGTAATTTTCCCTTAAAAAAAAAAGCTTATAGCAGAGGGCAAGACTAAACATGGACATACTGCTTTCCTTGGCAGTCAGAATAACTCTAATATTTTTAGAAACATTTGTGCTTGTTAGTTTTTTGTTGTTGTTGTTTTTATTCAGTGTTTCAGGATCCAACAGTCAGCAAGATTATCAGTAGAAAAAATGAATCATTTCATTAGACTCATATCCAATTGTTATGGTTTGAATATGATATGACCTCCAAAAAGATTCATGTGTTGGAGACTTGGTGCATACCTGATTGTACTATTGTGGGAGATTCTGAAAACTTTAGGAGGAAGTTTGTTACTGGAAGCTTTTCCTTGGGGGGTATCTTTGTCCTTCCTGTCTTATGCTTTCTGTCTGTAATAAGGTGAACAATCTTCCTCCTTCTTCCATATCCTCCTGCTGCTATGGTATTCTGCCCATGGAAGTATGATATTCTGCCCATAGTAACCATGGACCGAACCATCTTAAATGAGCAAAATAAATGTTTCCTCCTTTTCAGGTGTTTCTGTCAGTTATTTGGTAACAGGCATGCAAAATCTGACTAATGGAGAAAACTGGTGTCAGAGAAATGGGGTCATTGCTATGAATGTTCATGATGATAGAGTTCAGAAGATTTTGGAACTGAATTGTAGGAAGAATTTGGAAAATTTTGGAGATATGGACTATAGGAGCCCTAGACTGTGGTAGGCAGAGATTAATGGGTGATTCTTGTGAGAGCTGAAAAGACCGAACGCTGATAGGCATGCTGACAGTGAACGCCAGGCTCATGAAGCTTTGCACAGGAATAAGGACTTTATAGGGATTTGGACTAGAGTCTACACATGTTACATTCTGGCAAAGAATTTGTCTACACTTTGTCCATGCCATGCCACTTTAAGAGAGGCTGAATTTAAAGATGACAAACTGATAAATCTAGCAGAAGAAGTTTCAAAGCATCTCAGCATTCAGGCTGTGGCATATTTGTTGTTGGTTGCATTTGTTCAGGTTTATAATGAGAACTGGGAGCAAAAAGTAGAGCAGAGAGACTTAAAAGCTCACAGCTTTGTCAGAGAAGCCAGTGTAAAGTTGGGAGTAAGAATGTCATCATTTTGTTGAGGAAAAATAAAAATATTGAGAAGAAGTTTGTAAAACATTTTTAATCAAAACTGAAATGTATTTCACTTAAACTGCAATTGTTAAAGCTAACTATTGTTAGTAATAGACTTTCTTGTTAAAATTTGTCTTGCTATATATGGAGTCTCTCTCACATTCCCTGCTGGTTATCTCCCTACTTACCTTGACTGCCTTATCTCACATTCCAACCCTGCTAGTCCTCTCTCCTTGTCTGCCCTTCTCCACCTATAACCCTGGCAACTAACTATCTTAGTCTGGTTTAAAATATTGTTTAGCCCACCTGCATATGATAACATAAACTTTATACATGTGATTAGTTCAAATAAGGCATAACAACCTTCACCCTGCTAAAAGCTATATAACCTCAGGAGAACAAAGACCTGAGAAGATTTGTTTCCTTGGCCTGGCCTATTAGCTAATAAATTTATTATTTTACCCAAGTTTTGTCTCTTGAAGTACTTTTGGTTTCTCATGCTGCTTCAATTTCAAAAGAGATTAACTTAATTAAAAGAAGCCAAGCACTTTTCATTGGAATAGTCAGAAAGATGCCTTAAAAGCATATCAGGAATTTGCTAGATGTGTAAACAATCGTTATTTTATAATTACATAGTAAATACATGAACTGAATTACCACTCTATATTTCATCAATATGTACAACTAAAATTCTAAGAAATAAAAATAAAATAAAGAATATATTATTCCATCATTTAAAAACTTGAAATATTATAATGTCATAATGAATATCTGATTAAGTAAAACACACACACACACACACACACACACACACTAATTGTGTGGCAGTCACACAATTAGTTCAAGCCCTAATTTTTATGCTAGTCCTACTATGGGGCAATAAGAGATAGCTCTAAAATGGTCAGAATATTTTTTTCAATCATAAGCTGGTAGGGTTTCACAAACTGTATTTCCTTTACCTATGGCTTTCTAATCCTTCCCATATTTTGGCTTACTTCTAATATTATTTTGATATGTGCACATTTTTGAAGGCTCTCTATATAGCTTTATTTTTAAAAAGTTTTATTTGAAAATGTTTTATTTCCATTTTATTTCAGAAATATTTGCCGATTTAGTAGAATGAAATGGACAGGTCTCTCAATTTATATCCTTTGCCTTTCAATGCTTCCTTTAGCAAATCTCATCTCATATACATACTTAACATTATGTTCTACAATTTTGTAACTCAAATGTACAATCTATTACTTTTAGTGGAACAAAGTTCTCAGAATATGAAGTGTCTATAATTTGGATGTATCATCATTATTATAGGGATATAGTAGGAACAGATGAAAAGATTAGAACACTTAGAAAGTAATTTTGTATGTATTATGCCATTGAAATGGGATCGTGTGGAAATAGCCTAAAATATTAAACTTGTGCGCAGTATATAAAGGCTAATATTTTCTGCCCCATATCTTCCTGGATGTAGTAAACCATTTGTTACATGTGATTACTATTGAAATAGTTGGGAACTATGAAAAATTCTGATAGCAGTGATCTTTGCACACATAAAGATAAAATATTACCAACTCTACATATTAAAAAGAATAGTCTTTTGTAAATAATATATGATTCAATCCGAGATCCAGATGAAAATTAAATGATATTATATATATCTTAATTTTAGATATCATGATGGATATTTTACTGGTGAAATAAAGTTTCAGAGCACATCCATAGCAAATTTAGAGCTCTAATTTCAGTCCTTTACCAAGAAACAAGACTGGTGTTTGCTACTGGAAGGCTTCATGGAAGCCTTTTCAACAGGACCCCTCTTCTCTTTCTTCATATGGTGTAAAGTCCTTAAACTCTCTAGAATTTACTAGCACAATAATGTTTCCATCTCATTCTAGAGATTATTTGAAGGCAGTGTCAGTATTTTTCCTCAACTGAGTAATTGCTTCCCATGAGTCCTTGGGACAAGGACATACTAATCAAATCATAAAGGGTTTATCCCATTTCAAAAAAGATGCATATATACCTGTATTTTTAAGGGCTGTTTTTATGAATTTGCATATGTATGCTCTGTAATAACTTTTTCTAGCAGACAGTCTAAACTAACTTATTAAAGCACATGATCATCTATAACAAAAAGCATTCTATGTGCACTAAACTGAACACACATGACTACAGCATGATTAACATAAGCATATATGACAACTGCTTATCCTGCTTATGTATTTATTCACTTATTCATTATCTCATAGTATTAGTATTTATGGAGAGATTCCTATGTTCCTGACATTATGGATATATATGGCGAAAACAAATATTTCTGTGATCTCTACCTCTAAGATCTTATAATCTGCTTCAATATGTGGAGGTCCAGGTCAGTTATGAATGCTATTATTATGTGTTATTTTAGGGGAGGAATACAACGGGAATGGATAGCAGAAGTGCATACAAAGTAACACTCTATGTGCCATACCAAAAAGCCATTGTTCTTAATTATAACTCATTTCCTCCATCTTTTTCTACTTAGCTAATTCAGCCAATTTATTTTATAATCATCACATTTTACACCAGTATAATATAATCACATTTTATACTTATAAAATAAAGCTACTTCTTCTACAAAATGTTTAAGTACTGAATTATAACTCTCAGAAGTATTCAGAAAGTATTTCTAGGGCACCTACTATGTGCCCACTATAGAAGAAAGATTCTTATATTACTTTTGTATTTCCCTTTTAAACTTACAGATTTTGGCTTCACTGTGGATAAGGAACAGAAGTGAGACCAGTAAAGGGGATGACATACAGTGAACAAGTATAGGGCAATAGTGAATGGGATGTGAATTAACTTCTCTCACTCATTTCTACTTCTCATGTTTTTTCTAGGGAAGGCAGGAAAATAATTTTCAAAGCTAGAAGTGTGTTAAAGGCTTAACTGAGATCAAAGTATATTAACACAATGACAAAAGGTAGTTTATCAATAAAGAAAACAGAATATTTTACATAACAATCCACATTTCCAGCTTATTTTGATGACTATGTTTCCTCTTTCGGAAAAGGAAAACTGGCTTGGTGGGAGGAAATAACTGCAACTTTTCAAGTGTCTCTCAACTGTTGAATGTGAATCTTAACCTGAACCCATGTAATTTGGATTCATAGTTAACAATCTCTAAACACTATTCACACTGTTCTGTTGGTCCAGATATAAGTTATTTTACTGGCTGGAAAAGAAAATAAATACATAGCCACAATGGTCAAAGTTGTCTTCATGCTAGGGAACCCAGGATTTCTTCAGAATTTGTAATCAATAATTAATGATGCCAATATGACCACAAAATCAGTACAAGAAGTAATATTACAATTTCTTTTCCATTAAAAGTAATGTACCAGAAATCTATTAATTGGGAAAAATGAAAACTGGTGAATCAATATGGGAACCATTTGTTACTTTTCATAAACTCACAAAACATAGTGACTATGGTGTCCTGGGAGCTTTATTATAAAAAGTTATTTTTTCCAACTATATGTACAAAAAAACTATCAAATCCCATTGTTTTCAAAAATTTAAAGCGATGACCATAAAACATTCAAACAAAGAAGAATTCCCTCTATTTTCTTCTGTTATTTGGTATCACAAGGATATCTATAAGAAGTCTGATTTTTTTCTTCTTCCTGGTAGTAAACCTTTTATTCTCTCCTGCCTGGAGGCTGAGAAATTTCTTTGCACTTTCACTAAGTATTTCTCCATAGTATAGACTCTAACAACATTTGGATCACTTTTCATGGACTTTCCCAGGAATAGTTTGTGCACATTAAATCTGTATACTGAACATTTTACTCTTGATTGTTTCCTGGAATTTTGGGTTCAGTTTAGATATAGAAAGGTGCTAACAGTATAGGAACTAATGGGGAGCATCATGCTCCTTCACCAAATCAAGCAGCCAACTAATACAATATCCATTATTTCAATTCTGGATTGATTCTGAGCTTACATCTTATAAACAGAGAAAGAGGACATTTCTTATAAACAGAGAAAGAGGACATAGGGAACTAAGTGACTTGCTGCCTACTTCCCTAAGAATTGTCTCACTGTATGAAATTTGCACCTTGTAGAAGTAATTCCATTATTTTTTTTAGATGGACAGACTTTTGTCTAGATACTGGAATTTTTCCTCAGTATTTCTATAGTTTTCTCTGATTTTACTCCATTAATGAGAAACTGAGAAATCCATGCCAATTTTTAACAACAGTTATAATTTCAAGATCTAAGGGGTTCTTAAACCATTTATCTCTAAGTTTCTAGATCTACTTAGACATTTTTATCACTTTTTAGACACTTCAGGGTAACTTCTTTAGTGAGAAACTGATTTAGTCATTCAGACCAGCATTTCCCAATGAATCTCTGCTCTTGTCTTTTGAATAGCCATCACCTATGTTTCCCTGTCATAGCACAATATTTGGGATACAAAGAAAGTTTAAAAACAACTAATAACTATAAAGAAAATGTTATTGTTCTTGTTAGGTGTCACTGAGTTAAGTCCAACTCATAGTGACTCTGGAAGTGTTTTCAATGGCTGATTGTTTCGGAATTGCTTCAGGAGTGGATTGCCATGTTCTTCTCCTGTTTGTGAGGGGTACATTTTCCAATGAATATAGCAAAATCATTGTACTTAATTCTCATAAGGGTAAGGGAATATAATTATCTCTATTTTAAAGATAGAATGTTACATTTTTGGTAGTAGTTTAATCTGACAGTAACAAACTATGAGACACAAAGTTAAATTTACAGCAAAATATTGTGTGCTGAGGATGTGGCTCAATGTTAGAGTCCCAGTCTAGTATGCTTAAGGACCAGAATTTGATTCCCAATATCACATAAATAAGAACAACAATAATACAATTTTGTTTGACTTAAAATCCTGAGCTTTAATTTACATATGTAAGTGATGAATTTATACCAATACAAACACTAGCATAAAAAAGAGACACAGGAAGAGAGGGCTTGCATGTTATTTTGAGTAATCAGAACTCCCATAATATTTTTACTTTGGATTTAATAATCACTCCCATTTACAGCAGAGGGAAATATTCCTCAACATTAAGCCATCCGCAGGATCTTTCTGTTTGAGCCCATTGTTACAGACACTGTGCTCCTCATTTTGAGTAGTGCCACATCAGCAAATGGAGATCCCAGGGGTTCTAATCCATTCCTATTGTTAAAGTTGATTCTACTTTGAGGAGGTAACATCTCCTCAATCGTTTCCTGAATACCTTCCATTCTCTGGCACTATATTTGACAGTGCTTCTCTGCCTTTCATAGGGTTTTCAATGGCTAATTTTGGGATTGGGCTGCCAGGTTCTTCTCCTTCGTCAGTCTTACCTGTAAACTCAGCTGAAACCTGTCCTCCACGGTTGGCCCTGTTGGTATCTGAAATACTGGTGGTGTAGCTTTTAGCATCACAACAAGATACAAGCCCCCACAGTACAACAAGCTGAAAGACCCAGGGGAGTTTATTTGGCATAGATTTCATAAAATGATGTCAGCAAATTGAAATTATAGAGCTCAAATCCTTCTAAAAATCCCTAAATTTACAAGAGTCAACAGCAACTTGTAAATACTTTTGCATATTATGACTGGAGATAATATTCAAGAGAGATATAAAAATATCATGGTAACATAATTTTTTGTTTTATTTCCTTTTTTTGAGATCAGACTGATGACAACTCTCATTGCTCATGATAGAAAAATCTAATATCACAACCAGTTTCAAAATCTTGCTGCTTCAGCCAATCTTACAGAGATACAGGAACAAGCAGAGTAAGCCCCTATTATAAAGCAACTGTGAAATCAATAATTTTAGAATCTTCTACAGAAAACTTGTGTGGAAGTTTTTGTATTTCCTACAATGATGGTGGTTTCTATGGTGTTGGGTGCCCTGAAAATCAGAAGATACTGTAATTGATCTTACATATTTGTAGTGGATAAATACTATTGCTACATAGCATCATCATGACTATATTCAGAATTAAAATATTGTTCAGTACAAATCTTTATGTAGATAGAATGAAAATGAGGAGAAAGAGGTAGATATGAGCTGAATTATACTGTGTATACTTAAGGATTTTAAAATTGAAATTATAACCTTTCATATTCAAAAATTGAGAGTTTATCAGGGGACTATGATACAAACATGTAATCACAGCAATTTGGGAGCCTTATAATCCTAGGAACTTGAATATTACCTCTGATCATAATATGCAAAGGGTGATTTACAAATTGACTTTGAATTTTGTATAGTTAGGGATTTTTAGTAAGAGAATCATTAATTTGAGGCCAGAGGCATGCTGCACAACTAAAAAGAGTTCTTATGTCCAAATTAAAAAAATGAAAGGGGCTGGGGTGCAAGTTAATGGTAGAGCACTTGCCTAACATTCCCAAGGCCCAAGATTCAATCCCTGCTTGGTACTATGGGTGGAGGGAGGGAAGGAAAAAGAGGGAGAGAGAGAGGGAGAGAGAGAGAGAGAGAGAGAGAGAGAGAGAGAGAGAGATTTGGAAAATTCTCTTAAATTTCTCCATTAGGAATAAGCACAGTTTAGAGATTTGTGATGTAGAACAGATGACAGTGCAAGAGTGGCTAATAGTTATAGGTACACTAATAAATATTTAAGGTATACACACATGTCCTAATTTCTAACATAGTTGACCTACAGAGCAAGTTTTGAAACTTGGAATTCATAATGAAGTCTTTGTATTGTCAAGGCTTCTAAAATCTAGCTTTAGACTGCTTTTCCCTAATACTAAACACATTATTTGTTCTTTATTCATTTCTCAATAAATACACAACCAAATCTCAGTACCTTAGTTTTTTGTAATTTTAAGCTTATCTTATAGGAGAAGTGTCCCTTATGTGACTAAACTAAAATTATCTTAGGTAAAATATTTGCAATTACATTTAAGGTAATTGTTTCTAGGACCTATACCCACGAAAGAGATATTAAATAAGTACAACAAAGAAAAAATAGTACATTATGTAAAATGTTATTATTTCTACATATAATCATGTGGACTGCTATTTGGCTCAGTTGGTAGAGTGCCCCTCTGCACCTCTGAAGTGATGGATTCAATACTCAGCACTGCAAAACTGGGAGAAGGATGTGGCAATGCACTACCAAAGCAATCCTGAAATGATCAGCCATTGAAAACCCCATGAAAGACATTATTTCATTTTTTAATTTCTGAGTAGTATTCCATTATGTATATGTACCATAATTTTTATCCATTCTTCTGCTGATGGGAATTTTGGTTGATTACATACCCTTGCCATTGTGAAAAGTGCTGCTTTGAATATGGACATTCAGGTGTCTCTGTGGTATAATGATTCACCTCCCTTTGGGTATAATCCCAACAGTGGTATAATTGGGTCATATGGCAGATCTATTTTTAGTTTACTGAGGTATCTCCATTTTGATTTCCAAAGTGGTTGAACCAATTTACAGCCCCACCAATTGTATAAGAGGGTTCCCTTTTCTACACAATGTCACCAGCATTTATTGCTTTTTTTTTTTTTTTTTATTGATCCTGGTCATTCTTACCGGGGTAAGGTGGAATCTCAGAGTTATTTTGATTTGCATCTCCCTAATGCCTGGGAATATTGAGCATTTTTTCATGTGTTTCATAGTCTTACAAACTTCTTCATATGATAACTGTCTAATCAATTCCTTTGTTCACTTGTGTATTGGCTTATTTGTTGTATTGGGAATTGCATTCTTGAGTTCTTTGTAAATTCTGGAAATTAGTCCTTTGTCAGATGTGAAGAATGTGAAGATTTTCTCCCATTCACTGAGGTATTCTTTAACTCTGTTGATTGTTTCCTTTGCTGTACAGAAGCTTTTAATTTCATGTAATCTCATTTATTCTTGTTGCAATTTCCTAAGCAATTGGAGTCTTATTAAGGAAATACTTACCTATGCCTATATGTTGGAGCATATTGCCTATCTTCTAATAATTTTAAGTTTTCTGGTTTTATGTTGAGGTTTTTTATGTGTTTCAAGTGAACTCTCATGCATATTGAGAGGTGCTGGTCTGTTTTCATTTTTCTGCAAGTGGAAATCCTAGTTTCACAGCACCATTTGTTGAAAAGGCTATCCTTTCTCCAATTTGCCTGCGTGGCTCCTTTGTCAAAGATCAGGTGGCTATAGATGCGTTGGTGTGTCTCTGGGTCCTCAATTCTGTTCCACTGGTCTTCAGGCTTATTTTTTTTGCACCACTATCAAGCTGTTTTTACTACTGTGGCCCTGTAATGTAAAGTCAGGGATTGGGAACCCACCTGCACTAGTTTTGCAGTTTAAGAGTGTTTTGGCTATACATGGTCTTTTGTGTTTCTGTATGAATTTTTGTATTTTTTCTACTTCTGTAATGTCTACCCTTGGAATTTTAATGGTGATTGCATTAAATCTATAGATCACTTTTGGTATTGTCACTATTTTTACAATATTGATTCTCTCAACCCTTTAGCAGGGGAGGACCTTCCACATTCTAGTATCCTCTGTAATTTCTTTCTTTAATATTTTGAAGTTTTCCTTTTAGAGATTTGTAGGATCTTTGGTTAGGTTGATTCTTAAGTATTTAAGTTTTTTGGTGGGCTATCACGAAAGGTATTACAGCCTTAATTTCCTTCTCTTCCTGCTCACAGTAGGTGTAAAGGAAGGCTACTAATTTCTGAGTATTAATGTTGTATCCTGCCACTTAGCTAAAGGAATTAATTAGGTCTAAAAATTTTGTAGAGGAGTTTTTGGGGTACTTCAGGTAAAATGTCATTTCATCCATGAATAAGTATACTTTGACTTCTTCTTTGCCTATCTGTATCCCTTTGAATTTTCTCTAGTTCAACATCATCTTAAGTGTACAAACACAAGCCCCAAAAGAGAAATACCATATTTTCTCACTAATATGTAGGTACTGGATCAAACTTAAAGGAAGGAAAAAATCCTACACATAAATTGAAATGTAAAAAATGCACAATTAAACAACATAGAAAGGACAATTTAAGGAGTGGGAAGAAGGAGGGTGGGATCTCACAAAGGGAAGTAAAGATTGGAGAAGATGGGATGGGAAGGAGAGTCAATGAGGAGGGATTAAGGGAGAGAGGTCAACCTCAATATAAACAACACAACTACTTGAGTATGTTAGAAAAATAGGGGAAGATAACCCAAATAAGTATCAGAATTTAACAACAAACTAACTATAAGGATCCATAAACTTTGTGAGTCAATGAAAGTGTTGCTAGAAGTGATGTAAAGGATGCACAATGGAAAAAGCCATTATTGTATTACTGTGTATCCCAAAATTATTTACTAATAAAGGGGAAGAAAAGAAAACCCTGTGAATAGCAGAGAAGCCCTGACATAGTGCCATGTATGGCACAGTGTCCAGGAATGTTTTGTTCTATTGTATGTAAGGTTGCTATGAGTTGGACCTGACTCCAAGTCACCTAACAAAACCAGCCACAATAAATATAATGACAAATGATAAAAACATACTGAATACGTGTATCAATCAATCATATCATGGACTGTGTATGTTGCTCAGTGGTAGATCACTTACTTAGCATGCACAAGGCCCTGAGTTTTAGAAGGATCAAGGATAAAAATGTTGTAAATTGTTTAATCAATGAAAACATAAATCATTAAAAAATACCATTGTCTTAAATGTGTGTATAATCAATAAGAGCTTCAAAATCAATGAAATAAAACCTATCAAAACAGGAAGTATTTACATAGTGAAAATTACAGTAGAATATTTCCATACTCTTCTATTAGTAAAAATGATAAAGCTATGGAAAACTTGAACAATACTATTGGATAAATGGATCTGATTGACATTTATGGAACACTGTATGAACTATCAGAACACAATGTTTTTAAAACAGCCCTGTGCTCTTAATGATCACTTAAACAGGGGCATAAATATATGGAGATACAGAGTATGCTTATGACCAAGAGCAAATTTCATTAGAAAGCAATTATGTAGAAAATATAGAAAACCTCAAAATATTGGAATTAAATAATTCACTTCTTCAAAACCTGAGTCAGCTTTTTGTCTCTATAACAAATACCTAAGGTAATCAACTTAAGCAAAAAATGTTTATACTGGCTCATAGTTTTAGATACTGCAGTCCATCAATAAGTGGCCCTATTGCTTTTAGGCCTCAGGTGGGGTGTCAGAAGGCAATTCCAGGAAATGTGTGAAACAGCATGGTTCATCCTATGGTCTTATGCCCAGGGAGTGGAAAATCAAACAAAACTCTAAGAACAACAACAACAACAGCAACAACAACAAATCCCATAGAACATGAGGAAGCAATAGTAAGAACTGGAGTCCTATAAACCTGTCTGGGGCATACCTTCAACAATTTAGAGGCATCTCATTAGCCCTCTCTCTTAAAGTTTCCACAAACTCCCAACAGTGTCATGGACTGAAGGACTAAAGACCAAGCCTTTAACACATAGACATTTGGAGGCACTTATATGAACTATAACATGACATATTGTTTAAAGGTATATTAAAAATTATTTTGAATTAAATGGAAAGAAAATTGCAAAGCAATGACTTTGGCTCTCCCCATTGGATGTTCAGAAAGTAGTATAAAGTCCACCCCAGATTTTTACTAGGGATTAAGAATGTTGGAAAGTTCTAGGGTGAGGATAACTCTTAGGTAAAAATGAAACTGAAGGACTGAGGCAATTGAATGGAAATGCTAAGGATAAAATATTTTTAAAAGGTTAATTTTGTGATGTTTATTATGGAGCATGCCTACAGCTAGTACTTTTACTAGAGCTTAAAGCTTACTACACTCAATATCAAAATAATGTAATCTACATTTCTGAGTGAAGCAACACATAGTTTGCAGGAAAATGAATAGTTGATACACTGAAAGAACTTCCAAATAGAAGGTAATTAGTGCTATAAATATATCTGTATGTACTCTTCTTGCTACATCCCATAAACTTTAATAAATTATGTCTTATTCTCATTAGGTCAGATTTTTAAAATATTTCTTGAGGTTTCTTCTTGTGTTATTTAGAAGTTTGTTGGTCATTATGCATTTTGAGATTTTTAAAGTTTTTTGTTACTGATTTAATTCCATATGGTCTGAAACCAGATATTATATGATTTCTATTACTTACATTTCTTAAGGCTTGTTTTATGTGGTAGAATGTGATTGTCTTGTTCAATATTCCATGCTAGCTGGAGAAGAATGTGTTTTCTGCTGCTATTGGATGAAGTAGTCGATAAATGTCAGTTTTATCCAGCTGATTGATGGTGTTATGTTGAACTACGCTTTTCTTGATTTTCTGCCTGGTGAGTGTGCCCATTTTGATGGAGAGGTGTTTAGAATACTTTAAGATATACAACAACAATAAATACATATATACACACACACACTTATGTATGTATATATATGCACACATATATATGTATGTATGTATATGTCTGTGTGTGTGTGTGTGTGTGTGTGTGTGTGTGTGTGTTATTCTCATTTTCCAGATTAAAGGTTTCAAAAAAAGAGAGCCAGGTGGATGTGGTGGCACATCCTTGTAATCTCAGTGATTTAGGAGACTGAGACAAGAATGTTGCTAATTTGAGGCCAGAGGCAGCCTATGTAATTTGGTGAGACTGTGACTCATAAAGGCCTAGGATTTAGCTTAGTTGGTAGCGCACTGCTCAGCAGTCTCTGAGGTCCCAGGTTTGATTCCAAGCACCTCAAAAATTGGAGAAGGATATGGCAATTCACTCCCAAAGCAATCCCGAAACAATCAGCCATTGAAACGCCTCTGAGGGTTGCTAGGAGTCAGAATAACAACAATAACTCACAAATAAAAAAATTAAAAATGGGCTGGGAATGTAACTAATTGGTAGAGCACTTGCAAAGTATTTGTAAAGTCCTGGGTTCAATCTCTAAATATCACAAGGAAAAAAATCAAACTAAACACAATGAGGTTAAATAAAATGAGAGAGATATTAAAGGTCATTATAAAATAATCAATTTACCTGTTTTGATCCAGAATGATCAACCTTTTGTCTCATGGATTTAGATTATGTATTTATTAGGCACATCCACCTTAACAATCATGTTTTCTTGGAGAATTGACACATTTATCATTACATAATGCCCTATTTTGCTTTGATAATGTTCCTTGACTTAAAATGTGCCCTGTCTGAAATTAATTTTTGCTCTCTTTAGTACCATCATGAGGCATCTTTCTCCATCCATGTCTTTCTCTATATTTTAGGTGGGTTTCAAAGACAAACTATTTCAAGAAGCAATTCCCTTGGATACTTTTATGATCACAGGCATAATCTTGCTTTCTCATTGGCGAAGACAGTTTCTTCATAAGGAATACTTCAGGCCCATTCATTATATCCTACTCCAAATCCCTTTTAATCATTTGGTCTCTTGCACTGCAATAATGGTTGGCTTGTGTCACTTTCTCATCCTTTTTCCTAGGGCCAATTGCAGTTTGTTCCTGACAGGTGTTGGAGTTTCTTAAGGACAATCTTAATTGTTTATTTGTGCTCTAATCTTGGCTTTCTCCTTTCTTTTGCTGCAGGCTATCCGATCTAGGAAAATACCCTTCCTTGAATATTTATTTGCTTACCATCAAAGGCTCTTAACATCTATGAACTGCTAGATCTCTCTGAAATGATAAAACCAGTCTCATTACTGGAATATTTCACCCAACAGTTATGCATAAAAATACCTTTGATATCTAATACTAATTTTATTGCATAAATATTAGCATATGACTATTAAAATAAAAATATAAAGATAGGGAAATTAGTTTATTCAAATTCAAGGCCAACTGTCATGGGCAAAGTATACAAACAAAAATATTCATCTCATAATTCTTACTTCTAGGAATAAAACTAAACAAGTAGTTCAGGGAAACACTTGTAATTGGAGATAACATTCAGCTGCAGGGAAAGTGTACAGTGAAGTGAGATTAATGGCATTGTAAGGATTTTAGACTGGTAAATGCTCAGCAGTATTCATCTTACTTTTATTTGATAATTCAAAAACAAATGGCAAAGTACTAAGAATTGCTACTAACAATTTAAAATTACTTTACATTTTAATTACATATAACAAGGTACAATCCCCAAGATATTTTTCTTGTAGCTAAGTTTAAACACCAACATGAATGAATAATATAACATTTGAAAATAATATACGTAAGGGGAGCCTGCAGCCATAGCCCTGTGTCACCCAATCCCATCAGATCTTGGAAGCTAAGCAGGGTTGGGCCTGGTTAGTACTTGGATGGGAGACTACCTGGGAACACCAGATACTGTAGGCTAGGGAGTAGGACCCAGCAACCCACTTGAAAAATCAATCCGCCATTGAAAACCGTATAAACAGCAGAGAAGCATTGACAATAGTGTTTTGCCTGTTGTACATAGGATCTATGAGTCAGACACCGACTCCACCGCACCTAACAACAACAGCATACATTAGGGGTGATTTTGAAATGTGTAAGCATGAGGCCATATAATGTATCAATATTTAGTTAAAAACTTGCAAAATTGTTGGGCATGTGAAAGCTAAGAGCAAAAGAAACATGGAAGTATTTTTAAGCGGATTCTAAGGAAAGGGAAAAATATAAATCTAAAGAAAAATGTTCTGCTTAACAGTGAGTATGTTTGGCAACTGTAGCACATGCCTGTTATCCAAGAAATCTGGGAACCTGAGGCAGGAGGATGGCAAGTTCAAGGCCAGAGGCAGCCTATGCAATTTAACAAGGTCCTATTTCAACAAAAATTATAAAGGAGGCTTGGGAGTATAGCTCAGTCATTGAACACTTGCCTAACATGTGTAAGGGCCTGTGTTCAACCCTCTGGTGCTAAAAAAAACAAAATGTGCTTTAACACATTAAAAGAACTATTTTCAGAGACTACATGTGTCCAGTACATCAAATAGAAATTCATGTAATAATATGTATTAATTAGAAAAAAAAAAACATAACTCACCAACAAGTAATTAAGTAAAGAAGATTAGTCAAAATAACTAAAGATTTCTAAGAAGAGTCTTGTGGGCCCTCATATCTTCTTCTTGTTACCTGTCCTTGAATTTCGTCTGACTCATAGTGACCCTCATAGGGTTTTCAATGGGTGATTATTTCAGGATTGTTTTTGGGAGTGGACTATGTATCTTTCTCCCATTATATCATCCTAGAATACTAAAATTTAAAGAGAAGAAATTGTAATATTCATAATGAGTCAAATATTCATCCTCCCTGCTGGACAATACAGTACATTTTAGTGACCTAATGTAGGATTTTCTTCCAAGAAATAAATCTACATTATCAACATCACACCATGTTAGACATCTATTGGACTATTTCACTCATGCATATATATCAGCCTTACTTTACATAAACCCTGAGGTTACAATATAATAGGAGCAGATTGGAAACTCTAGTAAGAATGTACTAGGAATTTTGTCTCTGCTATGTGCCCTATATACTACAGTTTGATTCAGGACTAATATAGAGATATACCTATATAAAAATTCCATTGCCTATACTACTTTTTCTTAGAAAATGAATTTTAAAAAAAGCAAGCATGCATCAGTATACTAGGTGAATTTTGTCAAAGATGGTATATTGAAATCTAGCTCTCAGTACCTGTGAAAGTAACATTTAGAAACAAAGTCTTTGAAGATATAATCATCTTAAGATGGGGTCAGGCCCTATGAGTGTGGGGTTGAAATAAAATGACTGATGTCCTTTTAAGGAGAAAGAGATACAGAAACACAAAAACATGCAAAGGGAAGAAAGCCATGGGAACACAGAGGCATCTACAAGCCAAGGAATGTCATGAATTCCCAGTAACTGCTAGCAGCCAGGAAGAGTCAAGGAGGCATCTTCCCAAGAAACATCATAAGTGCATGGCCCTGCTAACATTTCGATCATGGATTCTTGGTCTTCAGAACTGTTAGAGAATAAATTTCTGTTGTTTTAATCACCCTACAGGAGGCTAGGGATGTAGTTCAGTAGTAGAGGATTTACCTAGCATGAGCAAAGCCCTATTACTACAATTCAAATTCGGACCAATTTGTTATGACAGCTTCACAAAACTGATGCATACACTTGAGAAAGTCTTTTCTGTACTTCTTTGTATATTCACAGATAAATATAATTGGGCCAGAAATTTACTGGTGTTTTATAGTGTGTGAGATGATACATTATTTTCTTACATATTTAGCACAATAGAAAGTACATGGGTACTGAAGTTTTACAAACATATTTGGTAAGTCTGAGTTTGAGCTGCAACTTGTGCATTTTGCAATTATTTTGACCTTTCACATAGTGAAGCCTCAGTTTGTTTCTTTTTGAGGCCTCAGTTTCTTTATGAGCAAAATTGATTAAATTTTTTATGTCTTTGTTGTAAGATTGTTGTAACTATTACTTGGAGTGATATATAACTTGATGTTATCCCTTATCTTGCATTACTTTAATCAGTGTCTCTTAAAACATTCAGATACCTACCTAAGTATTCTGGAAATTAATAGCACTATTGAAGAATTCAACACTGATTTACATGACAGAATATATTGCCGAAATCACTTCGCCTTTATTTTCTTTTTCCCTGGGTTCTGTGCCAGCTCAATTTAAAGTTCATTTGTAGATTCTGATTCCTATCTTTAATTATTGAGGGGAAATAGGATTCCCTAATTATGTTAACAATTCATTGTCATTTGGCCTTCCTACAGGTTTTGAACAAAAGTACAAGAATCAATATATCTATATGTTCTAGAAAGTGCATGTAAATTAGATATGGAAAAGATTTTTACCAATAGATTTAAAATTTATATTGTGAAATTTCCAATTATTACATCAGCATTGTGAAAAATTTCAAAAATATCTATGTATTTTAAAAAAGATTGAAAGCATTTAATCCTAGACTTATTTGTCTAATTTTACTTAATACAGGAACTCCATAATGAAAATGGTACAAAATACAGTTGATATAAACAACACAGATTAATTTTGTCTACATGTATACAGATTCAGATATTTATGTTTTCCCCAAGAGAAATTGAAGAAATTCTTATTCATTCTTCTTCCATTTTAATCTATTGTTGTTGTTGTTGTTAGGTGCCGTCGAGTCGGTATCCGACTCATAGCGACCCTCTGTTCAACAGGGGAAACACTATTGTCAGTGCTTCTCTGCTGTTCATAGGGTTTTCAATGGCAGATTGATTTTTGGGAGGGGTTTGCCAGGTCCTTCTCCCAAGCCTACAGCTTCTGGTGTTCCCAGGCGGTCTCCCATCCAGGTACTAACCAGGCC
>VMDO01007312.1:0-92337 GCA_007922755.1 Pedetes capensis
TCTCTTTTAACAATTTCTAACTTGCCTAGATTCATACTACGTACATTCCATGTTCCAATTATTAATGGATGTTTACAGTTGTTTCTCCTCATTTTGAGTCCTGTCACATCATCACGTTGAGCACCCTGGGGTTTTACTCCATTTCCCTCATCACGGTATACTCTACTTGGAGGAGGCAACTCTTCCCCAGTAGTCTTTTCAGTGCCTTCCAACCTGGGGGCCTCATTTTCAGGCACTATATCTGACAGTGTTTCTTTGCTATCCATAGGGTTTTCAATGGCTAGTTGTTTCGGGAGTGGCTCGCCAGGTCCTACTCCCTGGCAAAACAAAATGCAGACATTAAAAAGAAGTCTTCATAGATTAATGTAAATATAAATTTAATCTATAGATAATGATTAATTTATACCCTCATTTTACCCCATTTTATTGGGAGCAAACTTTTGTTAATTTACTTGCATGATTTTCTGTGCATTTGTACATATACTACATACACTACAGTTGATCTCTTTTACTGCCTTGACAAAGACTTTGTTGTTAACAGTGACTTCTCTATGGGAATTGGACCTTTCTTTTTCCAAATGTTGAACATATGGTAATTAAATGAGCAGGCAATGCAATTCCTCAAACAGCAAAGTTATTCAGCCCACTAGTCCTCTCCTTCCACTCAAGGGCTCTTTTTCAGTCTTTTTCCTTCTTATCTTCGACTGACCTAAATAAGCGATCTGGGGCTGGTAACCTCCCACATGTGGGTGCATATTAATCTATTAGGGCTGCCATAATAAAGTAACAAATAAAGTAATGTGGTTTAAATAATAGAAATTTATTTTGTCACAGTTCTGGTCCTAAGAAGTCCAAGATCAAGCTGTTAGCAGTTTGGTTTCTTCTGAGGGCCCTCGCCTCAGCTTGCAGATGGCCACCCTCTTCTGTGTTCTCACATGGTTATCCTTTCTGTGTTTCCCTTGTTCTGATCTCCTCTTCTTATATAGTTATAAGAGATATATATAGTTATAAGAGATATATATTATATCTCCTACTTCTTAAGTAGTATAAGTAATATTACTAATATTATTGGGTTATGGTCCACTTTAACCAAATCACTTTAACTTAATCACCTCTTCACAGGCTCTATCTCCATATAGTCATACTCTGGGATACTGGGGATAAGGGTTTCAATATATACATTTTGTGGGGATACAATTCAGCTCACAACAGGTGATATCTGAGGGTTTTTTTTTTTTTTGTCAAGGCTTATTCCATTTAGAATAAAGATACATAAACTCCAAGCATAAATCTTGAATTATTGGAAGTAGATGCCACTTTACAATATAACAAATCATTTTCTTCTCTTGTCTAAAATGATTAACAGTGCTTTTCAGTGAATTCAGAATAGCTCCTGTTAGCATTTTAGAAATCTGCAAGGAGTGGGCTGGGGCTGGGGTTTGACTCAATTGTTAGAGTGCTTCTCTACATGGTCTGAAGCCCTGGGTTCAATATCTAGCACTAGAAAAATGGGAGAAGGACCCGGCAGCCCACTCCTGAAACAATCTCAAAACTATCAGTCGTCGAAAACCCTGTGAATACCAGAAAAGCACTGCCATAGTGCCTTAAAACCCTTCTAATTTCTTGAACATAGGAGTAGTATCAGATCACCTTTTTCCCCGCCTAGTACTGGGGGTGAATCTAGGCCCTCACACTTACTTTGCAAGTGCTCTACCAATGGGCTGTACCCCCCCAGCCTATTTATTTATTTATTTTTATTTTAAGACAGAGTCTTGTTAAGTTGTGCAGGCTGCCTCTGGCCTCGAACTCACGATCTTCCTGTTTCCACCTCTCAAGTCACTGGGATTACAGGCGTGTACCACTACACCCTGCTCCAGCATCTTTTGTTATAATATGTGGTCTTAAACCTAACACAGGAGCTTCTAAAATTCTTGGAATCTCAGAAGTGAGGTGATTTTTTTGTATGCTGGTGAGATAACTGGTAGCTGGGGCCCCTAGGTAGCTTCAGGATGAAGACCAGTTGCTAGAAAGTCCACAGCATGATTAGAGGGTTGGTCAGAGGAAGAAAGAATTTCAGGAGGGAGGGCAGTATCATATGCTTCAAGTCCTTATTTTTGTAGAGATTAATTTACAGACTAGGAGTGGGCTTCAGCTCAGTTGGTAGAGTGCTTCTCTACAATTTCTGAGCACCCAGGCTCAATCCCCAGCACTACACAAATGGGAGAAGGACTTGGCAACCCATTCCCAAAGCAATCCCCAAACAACCAGCCATTGAAAACCCTATGAGGGTCACTCGCTGTGAGTTGGACCTGACTTGATGGCACCTAACAACAACAATTTATAGACCAAAGATTGTCTTGGTTTGTGATCACCTAATGTTGGTTCTGAATGTTTTCCTCTCCTTCACATTCCCAAAATAAGAAAGATGAAAGATGATTGGTTAGGTGTCACAGCTGTGACTACTCCATCCCTCACCCCTGTATCTAGGAAAATAAATAAAGCACACCGGTTTGATATTCCCATGTGTTCCATGGGATACTGACTCTGAGGTGGATGGAGGTCAGTTAACAGGAAGTTCATCAGTGAGGAAGAGAAAGAATGGAAGCAGGTTTGTGCAAAGGGAAAACCTGGGCCATAATGAAGTCTTGACAAAGGCCTCAGCTGATCCCATGGGGAGTGATAAAGCCGAAAGGCCTTATGAATTCTCCCATGTTGCAGGGATGGGGCTTGACTTTTATACCAAACATCAGCCAATCAGTGGATTCCGGCACCTCTCTCCCAGAAGGGTGTGACCCTGAGTGAACTGGGTCTTTTCAGCTGAGAGTGATTGTCAGAGAGAGGGCAAAGGAGAGCTGTGGGCTGCCAGCTCTCCCAGTAGTTGGAGGAGTGAAGCCTGCGGTCCTGAAGGAGGATTTGGGCAGCTCACCTGGGTGTCCACACCCTCTCAAATCTGCTTTTCTTGGATCCTCCTTTAAAATCAGCAATTCTACAACTGACTCCAGATTTGGGTGTTACGTGTTATAAGAAGAATGTGATCATGATCTTATCAGTTTCTGACTCCTGCACTCCTCCTCTCTTGGAGGATTTATAGACTTGATTTTCTTTTCTTCCTGGAGACCAATATGAAGAATGAGACAAATGGACCAAAATCTGAAAATAGTCAATTTAATGCCTCCTCTAAAGCAGGTGGAGGAACATTTATTTCCTGGCCTAATGAAGAGAATTTTTCCTCTATGGGGCTGAGATGATAAAGATTTCTTTCTCAGTTTTCTTTAAACACTATCCTCTCATCTATCTTTTATATGAATTACAGAATTAAGCCACCTAAATGTGTTCTTAACTCCTTGTTCTCTTCTTCATGTTTGTTTCCTGTTTAAATAGAAATTAGGTTTTTCTCTCTTCTTCCTGTCAGAGCCTTCTATAGGAAATTCTCTAATAATGTCCTCAGATGATCTCCCATATTCAAGTATGTTTTTGTCAGCTGAAAGACAGGCTTCTCATTCAAACTGATTTTAACTCTAGGACAGGTCTCTGGTGTTTATTTTACTGACTAGAAGATACTTTCTGCTTTGGGATTATTTCAGCATATCAATGACTGAAAAATCTGTAGTACATAGGTCCAAAAATAAACAGGAAATCCAAAGTAACATTTCTCATGGTTTTGTGTGTCATGAAACATCTTTCAAAGTATATTCACACTAAGTATTTCTATCTTTATAGAAAACTGTGTGAAATTGTTTTTTACTTCCCTTAATTTGTTGACTGGAATACTCAGGTTATGTTCCATTAAATATAATGTCAGAACTGTATGCTCCAGTTATTTTCTGCTCAGAGCCTAAACACTTCCTTGAATATTCAGGGTGCTGAACATAAATTTCTTTGTTGGTTGCTTGCCTTTTATTATGCAATCCTTAGGCTTTGATTTTTCCATATGGTTCTGCTTGGTGTGACTTGGGAAGGCAGACTGGTACGAAACAGGCCTGCAGTTGGATTCCCAGAAGTTTCAGAGGGGAAGCCAGGGAAGGTAGAGGTATACATTCTTTTGGGGTTGGGAATTTTTCCTTTAGGTCTGGCTGTTAAAATTCAACACCATTTGTGAGATACATATAATTCAAGATTGTTCATTTTCTTTGTGGAGTAGGCAATCATCTTTAAACTCCCTTTCTCACATCCCCTTTTAAGATTTCATTATCAAATCCTACCAGTATGATCTTCAAATACATTTAAAGTCTTGCTCCCTCCTGCCATGTCCTCAGATACCACCCAGGTTTTAGCCAGCGGTACTTCTTGCTTGAATGCTGCTGTTGCCTTTTGATGAGTATCCTCACTTCCATTCCTGCTTCCCTCCAATCTTGTTTGCACATTCCGAGTGACATTTAGAAAGGGAGACTTTATCATGTGAGTCATGTATTTGATACATCTCTTTCCTTCCTTCCTTCCTTTCACCCTCCCTCCTTCCTTTTCTTCTTTCTTTTTCTACTATTCTTTTTCTTTTCTTTTTTTCTTTCTTTTCCTTCCTTCCTTCTTTCCTTTCCTCTCCTTCCTTCCTTTCATTTCCTTCCTTCCTTCTTTTCTTCTCTCTCCCTCCCTCCCTCCCTCCCTCTGTTTCTTTTATTTTCTTTTCTTTCTTTCCCTTCTCCACCCCCTCTCTTTTTGTGGTACTTGGGGGTTGAACCCAGGGCCTTGCACATACTTTGCAAATGTTCTACTGCTGAGCTGCACTCCCTCAGCCCATTTCTTATTTTTGAGTTGGGGTCTTGCTAAGTTACGCAGGCTGCCTCCAGCCTCAAACTCATGATCTTCCTGCCTCTGCCTCCCCAGTTGCTGGGATTACAGGTGTGCTTCACTGCAGCTTGCTCAACAAATTTCTTGAGTTCCCAGAGCATTTAGGATAATGCCCAAAGTCTTCACATAGTCTACAGGGCCCTACATGATCTGGCTTGTGCTTAACAGAATCAGCTGCCCTGTCTTGCTACATTCTCCATCTCCATTGTGTTTTCAGTTACTTAAAGCAGTCAAGTTCTTTCCCATTCTCAACTTTGGTGTATATATATTTTTCCTACTTAAAATACTTTCCCACCCTTCCTTAACCTGGCATATTCCTTCTCAGTCACTTCTCGGAGAGCTTACTTCCTTGATGTAGTCATCTACATGAAATCCACCTGACATTTGTATTTACAGTGATTGCCACATTTAACGTCAACATTACCAGCAGCTACCCATTCTATGGTTACTGTGTGTTTAATGCTTATCTTTCCACTGTGGACACTGAAGGGCCATGTCTACATTGTTTACTGTTGTATCTGCAGTGTATAGCACCGTGCCTGCTACATGACAGCTCAAAAACTGTTTCTGGATTGAAAAGTAGTGTTTCAGGGATGTGCCAAATGCACATGAAATGTAAATGAAGGAGACTTTTCATTACACTTTCTGGATTTGAAACTTTTCAGCTGAAAGTAGGTAGATTGGGTATCAGGATTTCTGAACACCTTGCAGCTCAAAGAATTCATTGTAGGCAGCCATTCACTTAATGAGCTTCTCTGGCCAGAGCTCATTCACTCATTGTACAGAAGTATAGTCCTTGAATTGTTGTCATTGTTGTTAGGTGCCATCGAGTCAGTATCCAACTCATAGCAACCCTCATAGGGTTTTCAATGGCTGACTGTTTCGGGATTGCCTTGGGAGTGGATTGCCAGGTCCTTCTCCCAAGTCCTTGAATTAGAAGCAACATAAGCCCCACACCACAGTTACCTTTGGAACTTTAAAGCTGGTGACGTCCATACAAAACTAATAGGCAATGATATTCATTCCAGCCCCCATTACATTCTCCTTCTCCACTACCCTAGCCAATACACTCTATATAATGTAAAATAAAAGCACAGTGAATAAAATAACAGATTTGATAGAACTCTGGATTGCCAATGACCTTCTAGGCCACAAGAGGGAGCTGTTTAAACTCTTGTTAAACGGGGAAACAATTGAAAAGGAGGAAATTTGGCAATCATAAGGTTGGCCAGATGGACACCTATTTATATAATATTGACTGTGGAATTGTATGTATTTTTAAGTTACACAAATTTTAATTCTTCTTATCTGTAATGTAATTTGCATTTTAAATAGTGTTATTAAAGGCAGAGAATTGTTTTTGCCTTAAAGATCTAATTTTAAGTCTCCTTTAACTAGCGTAGAAAATGTAAATATTCAATTAAGTGACAAAGATATGATAATTTCTTTTGAACTAATTTGCTTCTCTAGTACTTATTAATAAACAGACTCATGAGGAAAATGCTTTTCTTTAAAAACTATTATTTCTTTCAATCATTAGTTTCTAAGATTTCTAAATATTTAAATATCTGCAATCATCAGATTTTTGAAAGAAATGCTCAATTATGACTTGACTCAGTTCTTAAGAAGTCTAATTATAGAAATATTACATGACACAAATGCAATTATGCAGCAGTTATACCTACCAACCCCCCTGGTCATCATGACGTGCATTTAAATTTCTAAAGGGACACAACCCACTGTGAGAAGTGTGTTTTTCTACCGAGGGGCTAATGAGAGAGCAAGTTGTTAGGACTCAAATGACCAATACTGGTAAGAGTAGTTGCATCCATTTCATGTAAATAATTATTTAGGGCAGGCATTGTGCTTGAAGTAGTTTACCTGGACTAGCTTACAACCTTGTGAGTTAGCTACTATTGTTGTTTTCACTTCAGAGATGAAAAAGCACAACGATTAAGTGACTTGCACAAGATTAAAAACTATTAAGTGCGGGAGGCAGGATTTGAGTTCACTGTGCTCCCCCACCAAGGGAAGGCTTCTCAATGTAATTCTTCTCAATTGACAAGTCTGACTCTGAATCAAATCATAGGACCTCTGGGTTAAAATGTTCTTTTTTCTGTAACATGCCAAACCTGTGCATGGTTATCCTTATCTTAAACATTAGAATCTGGCTAAGATTCTCTTCTTCCCATAAAGTGTTTTGTCTGAAAGGGGAGAGGAAAGTTTTTATAGTTGTATAACTGGCAGCTTTATCTAGGATGATTGTCAGTAAATAGGAGATGTGGGAAAGATGATGGTTTTCTGCTGACTCACTGGTATGTGTCAAGCCTTATGGGAATACAGACAAACTTATCTGAATCATAAAGAGCAGATATCATTTAATTTTACAAGAGAAGCTACAAACATGTTCTAAGACAGATGATTTTTTAAAAATTCCTACATTTTACTATAGTGATCTTGGAACCTGAGAGTTTTTTGAGTAAGTATTCAAATGTATTCTATGAACAGAATCTTGAATATCCTCTTCCTGGCTCAGAGAAGGGCTGAGGTCCATATGTAACAGGGGAGTTTGAGTTTTCAGAATTCTCTTGCTGGGTAATGGGAATATGTGTGAATATGAGCAATGGACAATGATACACAGAAATGAAAGTGTCATAATAAAAATCATTAATTTGTACATTCAGAATTCTCTTGCTAATGATTGTCTGTGGTCTTCCTGCCTTTTCTCCTTACCAGCTTCCTTAACTCTACTCCTAACTGGGGTCTTTAAATACTTAGAAAACCTGCTGATATTTCTTATCAGAGTATCTGTGAGAAAATGTCAGTCTTGACTATAAAAATAAATGACCCAATTCTCATCCTTTAATGTTTTGTAATGTCTCCTCAGGCTTCCCACTCAGGCTTTCCTTATGAGCCAGGCACAGAACTTGAAAGAGTTTTTAAGAAGAACTGAAAATTATAGTGCCCTAGGATTCTTGCATCTTATGTTTTCTGTGGTTTGAACATGGTTTGCGTCCCCCTCAAAGGTTTATGTGTTGAGAACCAGTTCTCCAGGGTGGCAGTATTGGGAGGTGGTGTGGACCGTTAAGAGGTGGATTTTTTGGTCAATTAGGGACATGCCCTTGAATGGGACTGTTGGACCCAGTTGCCTTTTGTGCTTCCTGGCTCATCATGGGATCCTTCCCCTGCTGTACTCCCAATAGATGACTACCATAGGCCCCTCACTAGAGCCAGAGCCAGTTTAAACACAGGATTTTCTATTAAATTTAAATTTTAGATAAAAAGCAGGTAATTTTTTTCAGTATAAGTATCTTCAAAATATTACATGGGAGATACTTGCATTAGTATTATTCACTATTCATTTGAAACTCAAATATAATGAAGTATCTTGTGTTTGTACTTGTTAAAGCTACCTGCCCTGCTTCTCCACTCCCTCTTCACTGATCAATTGGAGCTTAGTGGTTAAAAGAATAGGCCCTGGAATCACACCTCTAGAAAGACTTACTAGTTGTGTGAATTTCCTCAAATTATTCTGTGCTTAGTTTCTTACCTATAAAATGTGAATGATAATGGAATTCACCCACCTCATAGGTTCATTAACAGGGTTAAACGAATGCACTAAAGCATGTGGTGATTATCTCAGTTAGTAACTTCAGGCTGCTATAACAATATATACAGACTTGGTAGTGTGTAAACAATGGAGATTATTTCTCATAGTTCTTGAAACTGAGAAATCTAAGATTCTAGCACCAGCAGATCTGGTGTTTGGTGAGTGTCTGTCGCATCAGTGGTGTCCACTGGCAGCACCCTTATATGGTGGAAAAAGCAGAAGGGAAAAACGCATTAGGGTGTGCCCTTCAACCTCTTTTATAAGAGTACCAACCCCATTCATGAGGGTGGAGCACTGGTGATGTAATCATTTCCTAAAAGGCTTCTTACTGCAGCTTAAAAATCCCTTATCAGAAATGTTGGAGCCAGAAGAATTTGAGATTTTGAATTTTTTTCCAGAACATTTGAATACACATTGTGAGATATTTGGAAAGGGGGATCTAAGCCTAAACGTGAAATTTATTTATGTTTCATATACACCATGTACACACAGCCTGAAAATAATTTTATATAATATTTTTAGTGTACCTGCATTTCTACTATACTTGGTTACATGAAGTCAGATATGGAATTATCCACTGGTGACATCATGTTGGCTCTTAGAAAGTTTCGGATTTTGGAACATTTTGGATTTTGGATTGGGGTGCTCGATCTGTACTATCCATTGGGAATAAGTTTCATTATATGAATTTTGGGTGAACACATTCATTCAAATCATACCAGTCATTATGTAAATATTCAACCAGTGTTATCTAGTAATATTACTATCATTTATTTTAGAGGTGTTTCTCATACCTAAAATTGGATATAACAATGGTTTCTATGTTATCAGAGGGCTGGGGTTTAGCTTATTTGGTAGAACGCTGTGCTGCACTCTGTGAGTCCCTTGGTTCAGTCCCCAGCACTGTAAAAGTGGGAGAAGTTTGTGGCAATCCACTCCTGAAGCAATCCTGAAATAATCAGCCATTGAAAACCCTGTGAAGATTGCCATGGTTCAGACCTCACTTGATGGCACCTAATAACAACAACGACATATCATCAGTACTCTTTCTGGCTGGTTCTAGTTAAGATGACAGACTGAAAGCAGGCATGCTTTGACTAGGGAAGAAAAAACTGTTAGGAACAGTCTCAAAGGTCTCTAGTCAGAACAGAAATATTGGAGAGCAACTTTAACTAGTGGAAAACGGACTGTTCTATGACACTAGATGAAAACAAGAAAATATAATGACTGAGAACAGTGGAACCAGTGGGGCACTATTTTAGAGGTGCCCATCCTGAGCAAGCAGTGGTGAGTGTGGGGTGAACCTCTATCTGCTCAGAGGATTGGGGGCATGGAGCTATATAAAAGCTCTGCCATAAACTATCGGGAGCTAATTTGTGGACCAGGCTGCTTCAGCTGATAGGGACACTGGCTCCCATGGGAGCACTCAAGAGAGGTACTGTGGGGAACAAGACTGGAGGTCCGGTGGAACCTGCCCCAGTGGGGAAATACAGACACCTGTGCAGTTATTGGGAGTTCCCTGAAAACCAGAGCAGACCATTGAAAATCCAAGGCTGACCTCAGAATGAGCGTTGTAGGAACACATAGCCAAAGCCCATCCAGGAGCAGCCATACTCAGAAAGCAGACATAGTGAGACAAAAGGATGCCATTCTGCCCACCAATAGCCTGGGGCAATTAAGATGTCACAGCCATCCTCATGGGCTACCCTGAGAAGGAGGAGGAGACTGTGGGTACTGCAGTACTGAGAAGCTCCTGGTGGCCATAGGGAGAACTCTGGATTGAGCCCATTTAATTAAATAATCCCTGAGGTGAGCTGTTGGTGGCCCTAAGAAACTACGGGCTACAGAGCATATTCCAACAGAATCCCTAAGAGACTCATCTTCTGCTAGGGTTCTGTGTAGTGGGTCCCAAAGGAGGCTGGGGAACTGTCCATGCCTGTGCTGGGTAATGAAATTCAAACACCAATGGTAAGGGCTCTGGACAACACTAGCCCAGTTTTGTAGGCTGTAACTACCCCAGAGAGTACTAGTGTATGAGTTTCGGTATCATGCAACAGCAGAGGGAGTGGCCAACAAAGGTGCTACACCTGGAGACCTAGTGGGGGGGTTTGTGGGTCAGTGGGACCAGAACTGGATAACCTCATGAATGAGTAGAGGGATGTAAAGGGCACACACCCTCTCTGAGAATTGAACTGCAATGGAAGGGAGAAGCAAGGGCTGGGACAGCACTTTGGCCACCTGGAGAGCAAGCAGAAGCCATGAGGAACTGAGTGACTGTCACATAGTCTGAATTAATCAGTATGAGTTGCACTCTTGTTAGATTAGTCTTAATTTCCTTTATAAAATGCCTGTGCTGAATTTGTTATTTCCTTTGGTCTCTTTTTAGCTTTCCTCCACACCACTTCATCTCTCCCTCTATTTTCATAGACTTCAAAATATTTCTCCACTGACCTCACTAATCATAATTTCCAACCACTAATCTGTTTAAGTTACCCTAGTCAATCAATGTCTCCCAAATTTATTCACCAAAACCAAACAGGACATCACCCCTACCCCATGCATTTGGTAGACCTCCTGGAATGTTCACACGTATATATAAGGAAGAAGTATCTCCTTAAAGAACACCAAACAAGAATAATCAAAATTATAAAGGAGAGAGTAGGTGAAGCTATAACTCGAGCAGCAGAAAGCTTTCTGCCTTCTGAGTTAAGCTGGAGTCCAAGAGCCCAAAAGAAGGCTTTATATCAAGGGCAACCCCAGGCATGTAGGGTATTAATATCCAGACTAGACAATGAGAAAGGCTCAACCTAAAACCATACAAACATGAAAAAACAGGTAGAAGAAGATGGCCTCATGGTCAAAAACTCTTCAATAGTTGATTTTAAAGTAACTCAAATTTTAGATATGACAGAAAAAGAATTTATAAGTCTGCTTATAAATATATTGAAAGACTTTAAAGACACCACAACCAAACAAATGAGAGCAATTGAAACATGGGACAAAAAAACTGTTTAAATTAGAATAAAAATTCAGCAAAGAAGTTGAGATCCTGAAGAAGAATCAAACAGAAATTATGGAATTATAAAACACAGTAAACTAACTTAAAATAACTAGGATCTTCAAGTATCCAGATTGATCAGAACCAAAACCAGGATTTCTGATACTGAAGAAAAGTTTAAGATCTTATCTATTCCTGCTGCCAAGAAAGATAGGAAGATGAGGCATGAATAATACTTTCAAGAGGCCTTCAATAAAGTGAAGAGGCACAACCTATGAATACAAGGGGTTCATGACAGAGCTGAAACTAACAGTCGGGGCATAGGAAATCTTTTCAGTTAAATAATAGCTGAAAACTTCCAAAAACTAAGGGAAGAAATATATACCCAAACCACAGAAGCATCTAGAACTCTAAATAGACCAGAACAGATCTTACCCATGACACATTATAATTGGAATGCTAAATCTAGACAGCAAAGAAGCTATTTTAAAGGCTGCAAGAGAGAAATACCAACTCACAAAGTCAAGCCCATCAGAATAACAGCTGACTTATCAATAACCGTAGAGGCAAGGAAAGCATGGCCAGACAGTATTCAAGTCCTGAAAAAGAATAACTGCCAACCAAGATTACTTTACCTAGTAAAGCTATCTTTTAAAATAGAGAGTTCAAGACATTCCATGATATTGACAAGCTTAAGTGATTCACAACTACCACGCCAGCATTGTGGAAGATCCTTAAAGAAATATTACATAAAGAAGAAGCAAGACAAGCCCAAAGGAATGAGTAAAAGACATTAGGGGAATTCATTAACAAGCTAAATATGAACCAAATAAACATGAAAATGATACAGAATAATAAGCTCCTATCAATAATTACTTAAACTGTAAATGGATTTAACTCACCAGTCAAAAGGCACCAACTGGCCCACCAGATTAAAAAACTAAAACTCTCTATATGTAGGATTCAAGAGGCTCATCCACAAAGACCATAAAAGTCTGAAAATTAAAGGCTGGAAAACAAGCATGTGGTAATAAAAAAAAATGCAGGGGTAGCTATATGAATTTCTAACAATTTAGACTTTAGTTCCACACTAATCAGAAGAGACAATAATGGTCACTACATATTAATAAAAGGAACAGTCAACCAGAAAGACATAATGTTAGTTAATATTTAGTTACCAAATATAGGAGCCCCTAACTTCATAGAATAAAATTTATTGGCCATAAAGGAACACATTGGTCCAGACACAATAATTATGGGAGATTTCAATGCCCCACCCCATTCTCTTCAAGAGATAGGTCATCAAAGCAAAAAATCAACAGAGTAAACAGCACCTAGACCACCTAGACCTAACATCTACAGAATATTTTATCCATCATATCAGAATACACATTCTTCTCAGTACCACATGTAACTTTTTCTAAAATAGAACACATTTTAGTCTACACATATGGCCTTAACATATACAAAAAAAAAATTGAAATCATCTGCTATACCTCATCAGATCACAATGGAATAAAATTAGAACTCAAAAGCAAATTAACAAAATTGAACTCCCCCAAAAGTGAAAATATAGAAGAAATGGATAAATTCCTTAACACATATGACTTACTGAAACTAAACTCTGAGGACATAAGCAAACTAAATGACCAGTTACAACCACTGAAATAGAGGCAATAATAAAAAACCTCCTAACAAAGATAAGCCTAGGTCCTAATGGGTTCACAGCTGAATTCTATCAAATATTTAAAGAAGAATTAATACCTAGTCTACTAAAATTGTTTCATAAAATAGAGAAGGAAGATATACTTCCAAATTCATTCTCTGAAGCCAATATCACCCTGATCCCAAAACCAAATAAAGGCTCTATGGATAAAGAGAACTGTAGACCAATTGCCTGGATGGACATTGATGCAAAAATCCTCCATAAAATTCTGGCAAACTGAATTCAGCAATCATTCCCTGTATCTTATCAGATCACAGTTATCAATGGGCCATTAAAGAAATCAGAATGACAGTTAAAAAGTTCCTGTAATCAAATGAGGATGAAAACCCATCATACCAAAATATATGGATACAACAAAGGTGGTTCTAAGAGGGAAGTTCATACCCAGGAGTACCTTCATCAATAAGTTAGGGAAGGCCCAATTAAATTACCTAATGACACCCTCAAGGCACTAGAAAGCCAACAACAAGCCAAACCTGAGTGAGGTACACAGAAAGAAATTACTAAGATCAAGGCAGAAATTAAGAAAATAGAAACTAAAGGAAAATACAAAAAATTAACCAAATTGTACTCCCCCCAAAATGAAAATACAAAAGATATGGAGAAATTTCTTAACACATATGACTTATAAAAACTAAACATATTTATGTTTAGTCTGAGGACATAAGCAAATGAAACAGATCCATTACAACCATTGACATATGTATATATATATGTGTGTATATATGTATATATGTGTGTGTATGTATGTTGTTGTTGTTGTTAGGTGCCATCGAGTCGGTATCCGACTCATAGCGACCCTCGTAGGGTTTTCAATGGCTGAGTGCTTCGGGATTGCCTTGAGAGTGGATTGCCAGGTCCTTCTCCCATTTTTGCGGTGCTGGGAATTGAACTCTGGGCCTCAGAGACTGCAGCGCAGCGCTCTACCCACTGAGCTAAATCCCAGCCCCGTGTATGTATGTGTGTGTGTGTATATATATATATATATACAACAAAGAAAAGCCCATGTCCTAATGAGTTCACAGCTGAATTTTATCAAACATTTAAAGAACAATTCACCTATTTTCCTCAAATTATTTCAGAAAATAGAAAAGGAAGGTATACTTCCAAGTTCATTCTATGAAGTCAGTATCACCCTGATACCAAAACCAGAAAAGGACTCTACAAAGAAATAGAACTATAGACCAATTTCCCTGATAAACACTGACTCTGAAATCCCTCATATAATTCTGGCAAAGTGAATTCAGCAACACATAAAGATCATACACCACGACCAGGTGAGCTTCATTCCCCAGATGTAAGCCTGGTTCAACATATATAAATCAGTTAATGTAAATCAACATATGAAGAGACTTGCAGACAGAGACTTGCAGACAGAAATCATGATCATCTCAATGGATGCAGAGAAGACCTTTGATAAAGTGCAACATCCCTTCTTGATAAAAGTCCTGAAGAAATTAGGTACAGAAGGGTCTTATCTTAATATCATAAGACCATCTATACAAACCTATAGCCATCATTATATTAGATGGGGAAAAATTGGAAGCATCCCCTCTAAGATAAGGAAGAAGACAAGGATGTCCATTCTCCCTTCTCTTATTCAATATTATGAATGAAGTCCTAGCCAGAAAAATTAGTTAGGCAAGATAAAGAAATTAAGGAATACAGATAGGGAAAGAAGAGGTTAAACTATCTTTATTCACAGATGACATGATCTTCTATCGAAAGCACCCTAAAAATTCCACTAGAAAACTCTTAGAGCTAATTAGCTCATTCAGCAAAGTAGCAGGATACAAAATTAACACTGAAAAATCATCAATAGTGAACAGGAAGAGAATCAAATAAAGATAACACTCCCATTCACAATAGCCCACTAAATAGTTAAATATTTAGGAATCAGTCTAACCAAAGACCCTAAAGACTGCTGTAATGCAAACTTCAAAACAGTAAAGAAATAGAAGAAGATACTAGAAGATACTGGAAGATACTAGAAGATGGAAGGACCTCCCTTACTCATGGATTGGAAGGATAAATATTGTGAAAATGGCTATCTTACCAAAAGTAATGTACAAATTTAATGCAATCCCAATCAAAATTCCAATGACATACTATGCAGAAATCGAAAAAACAATCCTAAAATTCATATGGAAGCACAAGAACCATGTACAGCTAAAACAATCTTAAGCAGCAAAAATAGCACAGGGGGTATCACAATACCTGATTTCAAACTATACTACAGGGCCATAGTTGCAAAACAAGCTTGGTACTGGAAAAAAATAGGCTTGGAACAGAATTGAAGACCCAGAGATATAGCCACACAACTATAGCTACTTGATTTTTGACAAAGGTGCTAAGGACATTCATTTGAGAAAACAGCTTTTTCAACAAATGGTGCTGGGAATATTGGATATCCATTTGCAGAAGAATGAAAATAGACTTGTATCGTTCAATCTGTATGAGAGTCAACTAAAAATGGATCAGAGACCTCAACATAAAATCAGAAGTCTTATAATAACTAGAAGAAAATATGGGGAATGCGCTTCAATACATAGGCATAGGCAAGTATTTCCTCAACAAAACTAAAATTGCCCATGAAACTGCAATTGACAAATGGGTTACATTAAACTAAAAAATCTTCTGTACAGCAAAGGGAGCAATTAACTGAGTTAAAGAAGACCCCACAGAATGGGAGAAAATCTTTTCATTCTCCACATCTAGCAGAGGTCTAATCTGTGAGATATGTAAAGAGATTAAGAAATCAAACATAAAAATAACCCAGAAAGTAAGTGGACAATAGAAATGAACAGTTTTCAAAAGAAGAAATATGCATGGCCAATAAACACATGAAAAAATGCTCAATATCCCTAGCCATTAGGGAAAGGCAAATCAAAACAACATTGAGATTCCATCTCACTCCAGGAAGAATAGCCAAAATTAACAAAATGAATATTAACAAATGCTAGTGAGAATATGGAAGAAAAGGAACAGTTTTACACGCTCATGGGACTGTAAATTAGTTCCGCCACTTTGGAAATCAATATGGAGGTGATTTAGAAAACAAAGGAGCCGGACGTGGTGGCACATGCCTGTAATCCCAGCAACTCAGGAGGCGGAGGCAGGAGGATCGCAAGTTTGAGACCAGAGGCAGTCTGTGTAATTTATTGAGACCCTGTCTCAAAAAGTAAAAAAAAAAAAAAAAAAAAAAAGCACTTGGGGGTGCAGTTCAGTGGTACAGCACTTGCAAAGCATGCAAGCACAAGGTCCTGGATTCAACCCCCGGTACTGCAAAAAAAAACCAAAAACAAACAAACATAAAAAATGAAGAATGCATCTACCATATGACCCAACTGTACCACTCCTGGGAATATATCCAAAGGAGGATAAGTCGTCATACCACAGGGACACCTGCCTTTCCATATTTAATGCAGCACTCTTCACATTCACAAGGGTATCAAATCAACAAAGATGTCCATAACAGAAGAGTGGAGTGAAAAATTGTAGTATATATACACAACAGAACATTATTCAGCAATAAAGAAGAATGAGATTATGTCATTTGCAGCAAAACGGGTGGAACTGGAGGACATCATTTTAAGCAAATTAACTCACACTCAAAAAGAGAAATTCCATATGTCCTCACTCATATGTGGGAACTAAATATAACTTAAGGGAAGAAAAAACTTATAAATATTTGGATGTATAAAAATGAACAATCATACCTATCTAAGAATGGAAAATACAAGCTGATCAGAAAGGAGGAAGGCCATCATTGAGAAGGAGCAGAGGTTGGCAAAGTGGGGAAGGAGAGGGTAAATAATATAGAGGGGTTAAGAGGGAGAGGAAAATCTCAACATACTGGATGCAACTATGTGAATACATGAAAAAAATTGGGAAAAACAATGAGAATATAACCCATGATTGCATACTATTTTCATTACATATTAAAATTCCTGTTTTCTTTTCATACTGTTCTGTTAAAAATGTAAGATGATAAATGTGTAAGCAAAATTGATTTAGTAGTTGAATAATGGATATAGCAAGTGACTTATTACTCTATACCCCACTAACATTTATAAATAATATAAAAAGGATTAGCATAAGGTTCCCTTCAAACCATAAAAGCCTATCCCTAAAAGTTCAGGGTACTCAGCTGCTCAGCTGGTATTGTCTCCTCTCTGCCCCCTTAATGAGAGCATGTTTTGCCTTTGCTTAAATTAATATGCTTCTGCTTAAGAAAAAAAAAAGAACTCTTTTTATCATCAATCTTTTTTTGTCTTATAACTACTGAAGATAGGCTTTTGAAAGACCTAGGGAGGTGAGGAGAGAAGTATATAGATTTCTTGTCAGTACTCTCATTAAGTACACTGTGGGTGAGCTTATAAATTTATTCAAAGATTCTAATCCAGGGAGAGTAAGTGATTTGGTCAAGGTCAAGCTACTACATGGTATGTCAAAAAGTGGGACCTATTGGCTTATGATGTATAGGATTAAAGAGCCTCTTTCTGTGTATGGCCACATAGCTGAGTTGTATGTCCACGGCCCTACTGTTCTCTAGAGTGCTGGAAAGTCTCACTACTCCCAGGCCATGGTAGGAAAGGGAGTGGTGCTCCCTCATTGGGGTGTGACTGTGCCAACCAGCTAAACTCCCCAGAGGTTCCTTTCAGAGTCAATGAATCTTCCCAAGAGGCTCATTCATCCCCAGGGAAGGACCTGAGTACAAGAGAGAATAGTTATTCACGTAGAGTCCCACATATGTTAGAGGGACAGCAGAGTATAAATTCAAGGTCTAATACTTTTTATTATCTATTAACAGCTGAGATATTGAAGGTCTATGAACACTGAAATCTGAAGCTATTGTGGGCTATGTGCCTGCAATATTGATGAGGCTTTTTCCTGATATCAATTTTCTCACTTGAAAACCACTAAAAACAGGATAAAAGAAATAGAACTTTTCTTTCCAACCTATTACAGCATTTACTCCAAAGATTGCTCCACTGGGCCATTAGAATAGAGCACACTATCATTCTATTTCAACAAAGTCCAAAGAAGGGAAAAGACAGTTTAAAGTCTACTCTTTGGACTTTGTTGTTGTTGTTAGGTGCCATGGAGTTGGTATCCGACTCATAGCAACCCTGAGTACAACAGGCGAAACACTATTGTCAGTGCTTCTCTGTGTTCATAGGGTTTTCAATGGTGGATTGATTTCTGGGAGTGGGTTGCCGGTCTGTCTCCCAAATGCTTTGGACTTAGCTTTGTTTAAATAGGCAATCCAAGAGAGATGAAGAGCAAGGCCAAATACCAACATCTTTGTGCCTCTTAAGGATGTAAGAGTATCTCAAGGAAAAACCAGAAAATATTGGAACTTGATAGAAGCATAGATGTGTAATACATCTAGCACAACCTGTCAGCTTATAGAAAAGGAAGCCAAAGTCCAGAACAGTCTGGAGAATTCCACAAGGCTACATGTCTGGTTAGTGGTGGGATGGAATTAGAACCTGGTTCTTTTGTCTCCCTAACTCTTGTTAGTTTTATGGCACGGCTATGGCCTTCCTTTCAAAAATGTCAAGATGACAATTTGTCACAGAGGAGGAGCTAGAAGAAGGATACATTACTCTTGCAGGGATGAATGTAACTTTAGGAGGAAACAGTTGGGGTTGTACTTTATATGTTGAAAAATATTAAGAGTCAGGGTAGTTTTCAAGTTCAGTTTATCCCTTCTGTGAAGGGTGTATGTATGGGTGATAGATATGGTGGGATGAGACTGGGACAGGGAGGGTTTCAGGGAATACCATATGGATAAATGAGAAGCCTGGGTGTGATTCCCACCTGTACAGTGTTTATAAATCAGGTGGAAGGCAGAACAGTCACAGACAGAACCATGAGAGGGGGATGACTCATTGTGTTCTAGGCAACCAACTTCTAGGTGGTATTTTAAAAGCTAAAGTATAGCCTATCTTTCTATTTCTCAGATGAACCAGCTTCTGTGAGTCACTCCAGCAAAGAAAACTGTCTTATGTCCCTAAGATGGCATGTATGGCTTATGAGGAGACTGTTGTTGTTAGATCCTGTCAAGTCGTGTCTGACTCATAGCCACCCTCACAGGGTTTTCAATGGCTGATTGCTTTGGAATTGCCTCGGGAGTGGATGGCCATGTCCTTCTCCCATTTTTGCGGTGCTGGGGATCAAATTCGGGACCTCAGAGACTACAGAGTGGTGCTCTACCCACTGAGCTAAATCCCAGCCCTATGAAGAGACTAGGGATCTTGTCTAGGGATCCTATATATTTAAGATCCCTAGTCTCCTCATAGGGCTGGGATTTAGCTCAGTGGGTAGAGCACCACTCTGCAGTCTCTGAGGTCCCGAGTTTGATCCCCAGCACCGCAAAAATGGGAGAAGGACATGGCCATCCACTCCCAAGGCAATTCCAAAACAATCAGCCATTAAAAATCTTGTGAGAGTCGCTATGAGTCACAGCACCTAATAACAACTTCCTAGAAGATAGAACACTGGTCATCTACAGACAATTTTTCACAATTTTAGCAGTTTTGTCCAGAAATCACTACTAGGTAGTTTTCTTACCAGAAATAGGCTGGAAAATGCTTTTTCCAGTGACATTATAGTTGTGATTGTCATTTTTTCTTTCTTAGTCAATTTTCAGATGTCTGCTCATTTCTCTCTTGTCCTCCACAGCCAGACATTTATTTGTAATATAACCCTTCAATATTGTTTTAATAATTGTCAAAAATGCTGTACTCTGTGCTCTGTGCTTTACAAAGATGAGACAGGCATACCTTTTTCCTGGACACTGTGCAGCTGCGGGTAGGAGAGGAACAGAGATGGAAAAAGGAAGGGATGAGACAGGTACATAGATTCCTTTATTTCAAGGTAAGATATAAATGGTACTATCAGGTAGGTACCCAGACATGCTGTGTGTGAACTGGAGATTAAATCCACATTGGAGTCAGCCTTGAGGAAAGAATGGGAGGCATTAGGAAAGACTACATGTAGAAGGTGGGATTTGAACTGGTCCTTGAAGAATGAGTAGGTGCAATGTTGCAAAGCTGGGAAGTATATTGGGGATTCATGAATAGCTTGGTATAGCTGGAAAGTAGGTTACTTGAGAGAGTTGGTGGGGATAAGATTGAAAAAATGTCACCGGGTGTGGTTGCACATGCCTGTAATCCCAGCAGCTCAGGAGGCGGAGGCAAGAGGATTGCAAGTTCGAGACCAGAGGCAGTCTGCCTAATTTAGTGAGACCTTGTCTCAAAAAAGTAAGAAAATGGGCTGGAGGTGCAGTTTGTGGCCCAGCACTTGCAAAGCATGCAAGCGTGAAGCCTTGGGTTGAAACCCCACTACTGAAAAAAAAAAAAAAAAAAAGAACCTCTGAGAGAACTTGGGCTGAGGAGATTAGATTTAACTTCATAAGCAATGGCGAAGTCTTGAAAATTGCTAAGCAGAGGAGGTAATATGCAGTGTCATACCTACCATTGTTTTTTTATGTGGCACTTCTTAAATAACAGAAAAACTTGCTGATGGGGAGGTCATATAAAGAATGATCACGATGTGCCACAGAGCTGACTATTCCATATCCCTTGTGTCTTCTGCATGTTTGTCACTTTATATATAAATGTTGTTCACATCGGTGGCTCAAGAGCCTGTAAGCACTACTTACGGAATCGTCAAAAGAAGAGATATGCAACAATATGAGTGAATATCAAAGGCATTGTGCCAAGTGAAAGAAGCCATATTCAGAAGATTACATACTGTATAAATCCATTCATATGACATTCAGAAGAAAGGCAAAATTATAGAGAGTAAAACAGATCAGGGGTTGCCAGGAATTAGGGACTGGAGGTATGACTGTAGAAGGGTCAACATGAAGGAATTCTTCAGGAGTTTGAAGTTGTTCTGTATCCTGTTTATGGTGGTAGTTATAAGAAGCTATTCATACTTATAGCTCACAATATTTACTATATATAAATTAAAGCATACATAAAAAGAAAGTTCATTTAGGTTTAATTTTCTAGAATTTTTTTATTGTTTAATTTTTCAAAACCTGGTGATTGAATATTCATGACGTGTGTGTGTATGTATGTATGTGTGTATGTATACAGTCATCCCTCATTATCTAAGGGGATTATTTCCAGGACACTCCACAGGTACCAAATTCCCTGGATTCTCAAGTTCATTGTATAAAATAAAATAGTATTTGCATATAACCCCTGTACGTCATCCTGTATACTTTAAATCAGGTCTAGATTATTTATAATGTCTAATATAACATAATGGGAGCAGGATGTGGCAATCCACTCCCAAGACAATCCTGAAAACAATCAGCCATTGAAAACCCTATGAGGGTCGCTATGAGTTGGGCACGATTTGACGGCACCTAACAACAACAACAGCACAACGTCAATGCTATGTAAATAGTTGTAATACTGTACGGTTTAGGGAAATAATGACAAGAAAAAGTCTGTACATGTTTAGTATAGGTGTAATTTTTTTCAAATAGTTTTGATCTGCAGGTGGTTGAGTCTTTGGCAGAATCTGTGGATATGGGCCAAGTATATGTGTGCATTTGTGTATATATGTGTATGCATATGTATTTGCATATATATATATATATATATATATATATATAAAATTAACCACAATAATAAATTATCTAACTATGACAAGAAGAGAAGATATATTTCCTCAAGTCTTCTTGGGCTTCATTAGAGACCCCACTGGCTCTGTTTTAAATAAATAAGACAATTGTGAAGTGTGTTATTACAGTGAGTACCTTTGAACTATTTTATATTCTATGATTTTTTTACATATTTATCTTCCAATCTTATTTATTTTAGAAATTTGCTTAATGAAGTTTTTGTCATAATTATATGAAGTGGAAATCTCAGATCTGATTGGAGCTCATAGATTTTGATTTAATAATGTTTTAAGTAAATGAAGTTACTTTTTGAAGTCTGGTTTTCCTAGATATTTTTCTGTCAGTAGTGTCTCAATGACAGTTGATGGCATTTCAAAGTATAGCTATTACAGCATATAATCCAAATCAGAGTTTCAAACCACATTATTGATGTGCTGAGGGTACAAAGTAAAGGTCTTTGTTGTTTATTATAGTTCAGGGTAAAAATAGAGACTATTATACATTAAAAGTTCTAAAATAATTTCATTCCACGTTTTCTTTGAAGCTTCTTTCTAGATACTCTTAACTTACTGTGTGTTTCCGATGAAAATGGTGGTTGATGATTCTTTTAAAGTAACACATTGCCCTTTGAGTTAAACCTGTGTTTAACTCTGCAGAATGATAGGTTTTAGAATCTGAGAGTTGTGCGCCTGGACTTCATTGTGGTTACAGTTTACATGTTAGTAGGGATGGTGCTCCCAGCCAGGCAGGGGCTCTCCCAAGAGGCAGAAAGCTGAAGCTACAAACCATTTAAAGTCCTTTTGTGACATGAGACAGAATGAACAATTCCAATGTGTATTGATGTTTTTAGTGTCATTGTCTTGAATGACTGCCACTGATTATAAAGGGCAGTATATATTGTTATTTTAAAATTAGCAAAACGAGGTTGTTGGGATTTTTACAGGCCTTAAAATGTTTCAGGATTCTACCTTCATCAGACATAATTTGAATATATTCATTTACAAGCTGTATTTCTATTGCATAGTTCTTTATTTCTGTCCCATTGCCATTAAGCCTGAGCAATCACTATTCTTACGGTTCCTGTTCTCTTTCTTTCATTTCTGCAATATGGAACTGACAAAGCAGGTAAACTTAAAACTCTCTAACAGATTCTTATGTCAGAAGCCTTAGCACCCTAGCATCTGATCCTGCCTGATCTCAGAAGCTAAGCAGAGTTGGCCTGGGTAGTCCTGGATGGGAGACTGTCTGGGAATACCAGGTGCTGCAGGCTAGGGAGAAGGACCTGGCAACCCACTCCCAAAACAATCTGCCATTGAAAACCCTATCGATGCATAGCAGAGAAGCACTGACAATAGTGCTGAGCATGGCACAGTTTTGGATAGTGTTTCATTCTGTTGTACGTAGGGTCACTATGAGTTGGACCCAATTCAACAGCACCTAACACCACCACAACCACCAGCACCACCACTGCCAACAACAACAACAACATATTATTCTCATGATAAAATCTAAATTCCTTAACAGAAATCAAAAGGCTTAGCTTATGTGGCCCTTTTTGACGCTAGCACTGCTCTGCTCATTGCTTTAGTTCTTCACCTTAGTTCTTCCTAAGAGCCTTGGCACATGTTCCCTACACCTGGAGTGCTCTTCTGCCTAGATGGCTCTTTCCTACACACTCTTCAGAGCTCTGTTTGAACATCCCTTCCCAGATCTGACATCTCTGAGCCTACGGGGTTGTGTCAATGCCCTTTGGTATTAATACCTTTTATTTCTCCTAAGTAGAAGTTGTCGAAATTGCAATTGAGCAAGTATTTATAAAATTATTTGTTGGTTGTTTTCCCTGTTGGAATTTGTTCCACATTTCCAGTGAACATTTCTATCTTGTTCATTGGTGTTTCTCCAGACTTAACCAAATGTTTTCTTTAGAGTGTTGTGCAATGCGTATTTGATGAATAAATAGATGAAAAACCAAGGCAATGAGAACTTTAATTACAGTTTAAAATATTTTTAGTTAATGCTATTGAGTAAGTTGGTAAAATGAGAAGAGGCCCAGGTTGATTCCAACCTGTATATCAATGGATCTCAAACATTACTGTGAATATACATTACCCAGGAGGTTTCTAAACACTTTGCTTCTCAGGCTCCATTCTAAAACACTGATTTCTTACATTTGGAGCAGTGCTCAGGAGTCTGAATGTGTAATAAGTATTGTGCGTGATTTTGATGCAGGTTTTTCAGGGCTGCTCTTTGAGAAACACTGTAAAATAATGATTTTCACTTAAAACTTGCCCAAGATTATGTTAACAAATGCATTCATGAAAACTGTTCAGATATGGTGGTCAAATTTCATATAGTCACCTTGGAATTAGGTTTACAACCTTAAAGAAAATTTGAAAATAAATCTCTTATGGCTGAGTTGTAATCAAAATGTAAAAATAATTTTACAAGGTTATTATTATAAAATTGGGTTAGAATTTTTATCCCATAGTAAATAAACCTATGATACTACTCTTATTGGTGAGCTGTCATCACTGTAGCAGAAAAACCAACCAAAACAAATATGGGATAAGAGATTTATTGGAAGCTCACAGTTAGTAGATCAGTCCATAATGGCCATAGGACAGGTATGGTAGTGGCAGCAGGAGGACCTATGGCAGACAACCTTACATCTTCATGAGTAGGAAGCTGAGAGAGATCTGGGCTGCAGGTCTGAGGTTAAAAACCTTCAAAAGGCTGCCCCTAATGACTCACTTCCTCCTTACAGAGGTAGATCCTGCTTCCCAAAGTTTCATGACCTCCACAAACTGTGCCACCAGCTGGTGACTGAACATAAAGCACATGATCTTTGAGGAACACTTTATGTTCAAACCATGGCACTCTGCCCCTGATCCCCAAGGTTATGTCCATCTCATAATGCAAAATGAATTTAATTCAACTTCAGTTGTCCCCAAAATCTTAAGAATCTCAACCAAGTTGAAAAGTACAAGTCAAAGTCTCCACTGAGACTCAAGGCAAACCTAACTGTGGATCCCTGAAAAACTAAAAAGAGGTTACATATTTCTAACATATAATGGCATGAAATAAACATTTCCATTCAAAAAGGAAATAATAGGTACACAGAAAGGGAAGATTGGTCCATGGGAAGACTGATATCCTGCTGAACAAAGAAGATCCATTGATTTAAGTCTGGCATCTAGCACATCATGTATGACATCATCTGGAATCTGGCACCTTAGCACCATCTTGGCTTGAATAAGCTTATGTGGTTTCACCTCTGTGGTCCTCTTGGGCTGGCTTCACCCATTGCTGGTAGCTCTCCTTGGCAGACATATCTGACACCCTTGTGTCTCCATTGTTGCTCAGGCTCCATCCTCAAAGCTTTATGCACCAGCTCTTCAGGGACTCTCCACTGGGCACCTGGCCTCAGTACACATTGCCTGGCCTCATAGGCTACCTTCTGGAACCTTAGTGGCAGCCTCCATCATCCCTTAACTCTTGCATTCTGCCTGCCTGCAAAACCAGCACCACATGGATAGCACCAAGTTTTGCTACCAGCTTGAGAAGTAGCTTCACCCTTTCAAACCATAGCTGCAGCAATGGCCTCTGTATGCCCAGGCTGAGAAATCATTTCCTTATGCAGGCCCCTTGTAGTAGGGCTTCAAGGAGGTACGTTTTCCCCTAGACATTCTCTTTTCATGCCTTGGGGCCTCAGATGGGAGGAGTCTGTCCTACTCCTTCTGTGCCCTTAGGGAATTTCTATTCTTCCAAAGAAAAAGTTGAGGTTTCCCTTCACTGCAGCTTATTTCCTTAACAATTAAGGTCTCCTGTACCAAACCAGCCCTGTCTGCAATAATCATAGACAAGCTGCAACTTTTTCCCTCTTCATTTTTCAGATCCACTTGTTCTGCCATCTTTTCCATTTTTCTTATAAATCTTGCTGAACACAGGAAGAAGTTACCAAGCCATCCCCTGTACATTTTTTTGTGTTCATATTTCTTCTGCCAAGTCAATTAGTTCATAACTTTAAAATTCAGACTTAGATCTTTAGAGAATGAACAAAATGCAATCTCTTTGCTAGAATGTAACACAGATTATCCCTAGTCTACGGGCTGGGATTTAGCTCAGTTGGTAGAGCACTGCACTGCAGTCTCTGAGGTCCTGAGTTCGATTCCCAGCACCACAAAATGGGAGAAGGACCTGGCAATCCACTCCCAAGGCAATCCTGAAACAGCCATTGAAAACCCTATGAGGGTCGCTATGAGTCGGATACCGACTTGACGGCACCTAACAACAACAACAACAACAGCCCCTAGTCTAATGTTCAAGAGTCCTCATTTTCCTCTAAAACACTGCATTTCTATCAGCAGTGGCATTTCTATCTCTCTTACTCTCACCAGAACTGCCCCTCATACCCTCCAGGGGTTCGCTCACCTGCATTTCCAAACACTATGATCCCCTCCTGTACAAGTCCCAAAGACCTAAGAAACCCATGGTTAGGTTTCTGCACAGCAATGACACCATTCTCCAGTATCAATTTCATATATTAGTCAGCTGTCATCACTGTAGCAGAAAACACAGCCAAACAAAATGAGGGAAGAGATTTATTGGAGTTTCACAGTTGGAGATCATTCTACAACAACAGCAAGGCAGGCATGGTGGTGGTAGCAGCAGGGCCTGTGGTAGATGACCTTTGATCTTTGTATGCAGCAAACACAGAGAGATGTGGGCTGCTTCGTCCAGGGGTAAAAACCTCCAAAGGCTTGACCTCAGTGACTCTCTTCTTCCTTACAGAGCTAGATCCTGGTTCTCAAAGTTTTATGACCTCCACCAGTAGCACCACCAGCTGAGGACTGAACAAAAAGCATAAGACCTTTGGGGGACACTTTATGTTCAAACCCGGACACTCTTCAAACTAGTAACTAATAAACCAGTGAATGTTGGTAAGAGTATATAAACTAGTCATGATACAAAAGACTAGTTTTCCCAAATTTTATAGAAAACTCATCTTTCTTCTACCTCAACAGCATGTACAACATGAATATGCATAGTTCTCCTTGGCAACTGTCAGATCAATGCCTCTTTTGTCATTTCTGGCACACACACATGAATGCGTGTTTTAGGGAGAGTAAGAGTGGCTTTAGATATCTTTCAATATGATAACCTAATTTCAAACCAGATGATGATGAATCAGAATGAATGTAAAAAGAAAAAATCCAACAGCAAAAGATTATAATTTTCACTCTTTATTTAAGTTTGTTCCACTTGTGGCAAACCCCAAGGCTGATTGGATCTTCTGGGCTTTTGCTTTAATGGGATAATGGAGAAGAATATGACTGAGGAAATATGCTACTTCTGACTGGGATGTTATTTCATTACATGATTTTTTAGAGCTGTTATAAACATATTTTCTTTACTCCCAGGTTTTTTTTGAGAATTTTTCATATTGTAACTCTCTGGGCAAATTACCACCTTATTTAAATTAAGCATCCTGAAAGAAGTCAGTTCACTATCTCTAAGCTGAATTCCATGTAACAATTATTACTTTAGAGATTTTGTGAAAACCATCAGGCTCACCAGCCCTTAGTACTAATAATCCTATTCTAAACTCTAGCATCCAATTTGTCCCATGTAGCCTGTTGGTTGCAAGTTGAGTTAAAACCTATTAGAAGAACAAAAATGGCATTAAAAAGTTATATTTGAATTGTAACTGTGCTTTATAATACATTTGCATTTGAGCCTTTGCATTTTGAGATAACACTTTTGTTTATAAAATCATTGCTTCTTTTTGGGCTTCACATCAATGACACTTCACAATGCCACTTTAAAGCTAGAGGTTTCGTCTTTCTTTTGAAGGAATAGTGAAAATAGCCTTTATGTTTTATTAAGTCAATTCAATATCATGATCTCTTTCATTTAGTTGGAGCCCTGCCATTGAAGTGAAGGTGTCATTGGTTATGATCAATGGTTGTCCAGAGTTAAGCATCCAGGTATCAATTTATCCATATTGACCCTTTAATTAGTAACTGTTTTCAATATTTAACATAGTGTTTAAAATCCCTGGAGGCATGATCTGGCATTCAACTAGGAAGGAAACAATTCAGGCTGTGTAAATTTCCCATATACTTTGTCATACTGTCCTGTACAATCCCCGGAGACATGGTTACCCCAATATCATCCTTTGAGTCTTTCCCATTTGGTAGATTAAAAGTTCTGAGGGTGGTGTTGGTGGTGGGTAATAAGCATAATTTTCTTATGTGACAGCAAGTATATCTGGCATAAATGTGAAGGTCTTTTACTAACTGAATAAGGTCTCCTATGATGTGGAGCTTATCACATAAACCAGGCTTTCTCACAATAAAAGACCTCAGGGTTGCTTGAATCAATTTTACCCAAAGGGAGCTATCCAGGGTACTGGCCTCTTTCATTAGCAGTTGGTGATTTCTTAGATCTGACCCACCGTGGTTGTCTTGTTGCTCTGCTTTGCCTGACACTTCCATTTTGTCAGAATAAGCCTGTCCCCACTTCCTGAACTGAGTTCTGTCTTGTTTGACCTATGCCTGGCCTGCTCTGGCCTAATTTCTAGGCCTCACCTAAACTTTGCCTGTGTGGCTGCGCCACCATTTATATATTCTTACTAACATTCATTAGGTTTCTAGTTACTAGTTTGAACAGTGTCATGTGTGTTTTTTTTTTTTTTAACAGTGTCATGGTTTAAACATAATGTGTTCCCCCAAAGGTCATGTGCTTTTTTCTTCAGTCCCTAGCTGTTGATACTATTCGTGGAAGTCATGAAACTTTGAGAACCAGGATCTAGCTCTGAAAGGAGGACAGCTACCCTTGTCATGCCCTAAACTAATGGTTCCCAAACCTGGATCTGCATCAGAGTTACTGGGGGAATTTTAAAAAATCAATCAGAATCTCCGGGAGCAGGATCTAGGAATTAAGGGATTACTATCTCAGAATGGGCTGGGATTTAGCTCAGTTGGTAGAGTGCCACTCTGCAGTCTCTGAGGTCCCGAGTTTGATTCCCAGCACTGCAAAAATGGGAGAAGGATGTGGCAACCCACTCCCAAGGCAATCCCAAAACAATCTGCCATTGAAAACCCTATGAGGGTCGCTATGAGTTGGACATGACTCGACAGCACCTAACAACAACAAATCTCAGAATAACCTGCAGCCGTAGCACTGTGGCATCCCATCCCATCAGATCGAGGAAGCTAAGCAGGATCCAGCCTGGGTAGTACTTGGATGGGAGACTGCCTGGGAAGACCAGGTGCTATAGGCTTGGGAGAAGGGCCCAGCAACCCATTTCCAAAAAATAATCAGCCATTGAAAGCCCTATGACTAGCAGAGAAGCAGTAGCAATACTGTTTTGCCTGTTGGACATAGGGTCACTATGAGTCAGATACTGACTCTACGGCACCTAACAACAACAACAACAATCCCAGAATAATTTCTTCCTTCTTTTACCATGTTTCCTCACAGAGTTTGGCCCAATTCTTGTTTTTCTCTTACTTTGAATGGAAAGTGAATTGTAATATCTATAGTTTTCAGAATAGATAGACTGTGATATAAACATGCTGCTCAGCAGTGGACAGTAATGGACTATTGATACACTCTACATGGACAAATCTCAAAATAATTATACTGACTGAAAGAAGTCAAGCAAAAAAGTATACCTACTGTGTGGTTCAATTTATATAACAACCTAGGAAATACAAGATAGTCTGTAGTAATAGAAGGCCTGGGGATGGGGTGAGAGGCAGGAGAATAAGAAGTGTGTGCGGGGAACCTTCATTTCCTTTACTCTGGTCATTATGTTATGGGTGTACACATGAAATTGTACTTTTTAATACTTATCTGTATGATATATGTCAAGTATAATGCAATGAAGCTGTTAAAATTAAAAAACACAATAAACATTTTTTCAGTGTGGTAACTGGGTAAAGTGTATTTAAAAATCCATATTCTATTGAAGACATGAAATTCTTTAAAAAAACTTAAAATAGAACTATCATATGATCTAGTAATCCCACTTCCTGGTATCTATCTAAAAGAAATGAATGTCAAAGAGGTATCTGCACACCCATGTTCATTACAGCATTATTCACAATAGCCTAGACATGGAATCAAGGTAAGGGTTCATCAATTGATGAATAGTGAAGAAAATGTGGTGTATACATACACAGTAGAATACTATTCACACTTTTTAAAAAAGAAAATTCTGTCATGATTGTTTTCTCTTCACTCAAGCTGTTTCTATTTCTGCCTTAGACTGATGAGATTATAAAAGAATGGGGGTAAAGTAAAAGGCTTTGCACTTGGCTTATATATTTTCTGTTTCCCAAGTATCTCTTGTAAATCTGTCATGAGTATCTTGAAGAAAATAGGGTTTTGACCTCGCTACTCTATGGGTTGTTGATGATCCAAAGTTGTCTCAATGATAGAGCCAATCTTTCTAGATCATGATTAGATAAGAATCATTAAACGACTGAAATTCATTTGACCAAGATGGTAAACTACATAAAAATTAGATTCAAAGGTGGTCCACAGAGTCCTAGCAAAATTTCTCTTACCTTAAAAACTTGAGAATAGTTTTAAAATATTAATTGACTTTTGAAATAATATCTTCTCTCTTGCAAAATGTACATGTTCCTACTGGACACACTGGGGCTGGGTTTTAGCTCATTTGCTAGAGTGCTGCTTCGCACTCTGAGGATGTGGGTTCAATCCCCAGCATCACACAAGTGGGAGAAAGACATGGCAATCCACTCCTGAAGCAATCCTGAAACAATCAGCCATTAAAAACCCTATGAGGGTTGCTATAAGTCAAATATAACTTCATGGCACCTAATAACAACAACAACACGTGGGCATGTTGGCGTATGCATGTAATCTCAGCACCTCGGTAAGTGGAGGCAAGGAGGATCGTGAGTTCCAGGCCAGAGGTAGCCTACATAATTTACCAAGACACTGTCTAAAGGTAGAAAAGTGAAAAGGGAAACTGGGGATACAGCTCAGTGATAGGGCACTTGCAAAGTATGTGTGAGACCCTGGGTTCAGCCCTCCAGTACAGCAAAACAAAACAAAACAAAAACAACCCCCCCAAAAAAAACCATGTTTTTATACATAGAAAATTTGGGAAATATTTAAATGTACTGAGTATAAAGAAGTAAAGAGAAATAATAAATTTTTCTTATAATACTCAGCTCATTTAAGTGTTTTCTATGTGACAAACACTATTTAAGTGTTTTTTTTTTTTTCAAGTGCTCAGGATTGAACCCTGGGCCTTATGCATGATAGACAAGTGCTTTACTGAGCTGAGTTATCTCCCCAGCTTATATTTAAATGACTTACCATAATAATCTTCTCCCTCTCTCTCTCTCTCTCCTTTTTTTTTTTTCTTGCCGTACCTGAGGAGTTGAACCCATGGCCTCATGCATACTTTGGAAGTGTCTAGTACTGAGCTGCACTTCCAGCCCATTTTTTATTTTTTTGAGCCAATGTCTCACTAAATTACACAGGCTGCCTCTGGCCTCAAACTTGAGATCCTCCTACCTTTGCCTCCTGAATCATTGGGATTATAGGTGTGGGCCACCACACTCAGCATAAATTTCTCTTGTATTTGGGATAATCATAAGAATTAATATTATTATACTAAAGTTTACAGATGAGAAAACTGAGGCTTAAGAGTCTAAGTGGCATGCCTAAATTCACACAGCTTCTAGGTGGTATAACAGGGATTTAAACATATTGGCTTGGGTTCAAAGATAAGACATAACCATGAAACTTATTCTTTTACTTAATATTATGAGCATTCTCCCATATCTTAAAATGTTTCTATTAAAATGACTATCTAGTGGCTGCATGGTATCCTACCATATGGATATGCCATGTTTTATTTAATTAGTATTATTTTGCTGGAAATTTGTTTCCATTGTTGTTTATAGTACAAATATTGGCATAATAAGTGGTTATTTTCATAAGTTTTTGTCTCTATCTCTGATTATTTGTTAAACATAAATTCCTAAATGTGGACTAATTGAGACAAAGAATATTCACACTAAGATAACTTTGTGTAATACCCATTTCCTCTCAAAACCAGTATTTATATGAACAGTCTGCCAAATCCTTAAATATGTTGAAATTTATTATTAAAAACTTCTAGCCATTTTTTAAAAAGGGAAAATCATATTTTGAGCCAGGCATAATGGAGCATGCCTATAACCCTAGCACTCAGAAGGCTGAAGGAGGAGGATCATGAGTTTGAGGCCAGCCTGGCCTATATAGTGAGACCTTGTTTCAATCACCTTCCCCCTAAAATCATATTTTGTTTTACTTTTATTGTTTTGATTACTGGAGAAGTGTTTTTATCCAAACCTTTGGGCCAAACCAGGTTCTGCCCCTACATGAGGCTGACATGGTTCCACCTCTTGGCTGTCCTTTTCTCTAGGGTTCTTCAGAACTCTTCTCCTATTCCTGGAATAGTTCACTGGGCTTCTCTCACAGCCCGACTTTTTAAGATGACCATCGTCCACCCTATTCCCATAGCCCTACTTCTACTATTCATTGACAACAGTCTTTAAAAGACTATCCTTTGCTGTATTGAAATTAATTCCTTCAGCCAACAAAGTTTTACTGTGTGCCTATTATACGGTATCAAAGGACACTGAATGCTGCAGCTGACTGCCATCCAACGAAAAGGCAAGGATCTTTAATATGGGAAGTAGCAAGTGGTGTGTCAAATCTTAGTAATGGTATGTGAAAAGTTTCAATTTGTTGAGTGCAATTAGTTGGGTGTGAGCTGTGGTTGAGAAAAGCTGTGTTTTAAAAGTTGTCCTAAATTGTGGATCACAAACAACATTTCTGGCATAGCAATTTCTGTCAAATAACAACATCATGGTGTGTCCTCCCCCACCTTATTCACTAGATCTGCAATGCATGACTTATGGGTCTTCTCCAAAGTCAAAATAACCATGAAAAGTTTCTGTGTTAGTTAGCTTGTGTGTTGCTGTTGCAAAACACCTGACAGAAACAAACTTATGGGAACAATGATTTATTTGAGTTCATGGTTTAGAGGTGTTCAGCCCATAGAGGCAGGGAAGGCATGGCATCAGAGTAGGCTACAGGGCCTGTGTTACATAACCTCACATCTTGGTGATCAGGAAACAGAGAGAGCTACTGGGTGGGAGTTCACATAAAACCTCTACATGGCTACCCCCAGTGAAGCTAAGGGGTGGGCATTCTGTAAAGCAACATACTGCTTCCCAAAATTTCATAACCTTTCAGGACACCACCAGCTAGGGACCAACTGTTCAAACACATGATTTTGGAGGGACATTTTAGATTCAAACCATAAAAAAAGTAAACATTTTGAGTTCAGGACATCAAGGCAGTCATTGACAGTGCAATTAAAGACAAAAGAGACTTCCAGAACTGCTTCAGAAAGTGTGTAGAACAATGGGATAAGTGTGTTCAAAGCCAGGGGAGATATTTTGAGGGGATTAATGGCAATGTGTCTTTTACTGTGATAATTTTTTAAAAATTTAAACATTCACCATATTTTTGGATCATACTTTGTATACATGCCATGCACTGTTCTACACTCTGGAAGAGAGAAAAAACAGACAAAGTCGGGCATGGTGGCTCAGGCCTGTAATCCCATCAACTGAGGAGATGGAAACAGGAGGATCACAAATTCAAGGCCAGAGGCAGCCCGCATAGCTTAGTGAACCCTGTCTCAAAATAAAAAGTCAAAAATAGGCTGGAGCTACAGCCCAATGGTAAAGCACCTGCAATATCATGCATGAAGCCCTGGGTTCAAACCCCAGGATCCACCCCCACAAAAAAGTAAAGGAAAAGAAAAAGCAGACAATCTCTGCCTCATGGAGCTTATACTCCAGTAGAGAGAGGGAAGAAACAACAATTAATATTAACATGTAGGGGCTGTAGCTATAGCTCAGTGGTAGAACACTTGCCTAGCATGTCCAAAACACTGGGTTTAATTCCTGGCACGTACACACACACACAATAAAGGTTGAAAGGGAAGTTAAGATGGAGGATTACAGTGTTAAATATAGCCAGCAGGGAAGTTGTCACTGAGAAAAAAATGTTTGATTGAAGATAGGAAGCTTCCTTTATGTTTTAAGGGAGCACATTGTATACGTACCTGGAGGATGGACTTACCAGGCAGATAGAACGGCAAGTACAATGACCCTGAGCCAAAAATGTTTATGTGTTCTAGAAACAGGAAATTGTTGCTAGTGTCAGAATGTTTGTACAGCATTTGTGAGACCCTGCGTATGGTCCTTGTTGTTGTTGTTAGGTGCCATGGAGTCAGGTCTGACTCATAGTGACCCTCAAAGGGTTTTTGGTGGCTGATGGCTTCAGGATTGCTTTGGGAGTGGATTGTCACATCCTTCTCCTGTGTTTTCAGTGCTGGGGTTTGAACCTTGATCCTCAGAGAGTGTAGTGCAGCACTCTACCAACTGAGCTAAACCCAAGCCTGGGTACAGTCCTTAGTGCTACAAAAAACAAAACAAAACAAAACAAAACAAAACAGAAAAAGAAGTCAGCACTTGCACATGAAAGTCTTGTTTTGGAGCAACTTGTCTGATTGTGGCGTACAGGACAGATTAGAAAAGAGATTTAGTAGAAATTACTTGTGGTCCCATATTGGTTATCCTTTTATTTCTGAGTGCACAGATAAATTTTAGTTCCCCACCTTCTGTGAAGTTAGGTGAAGCCATGTGACTGAGTTCAGGCCAATGGAAGACAAGTGCAAATAGTGTGAGCTACTTCCAGCTTGGCCCACCAACCTCCTTTCTGGAACAGCTTTGGAGACTGGGTATTGAGGATAGGCAGAGGTATAAGATGACGGTCCCTGGTATCCCAAGTGGAGGGCTACCCATGGGATACTCCATCCCACCCCTAAATAGTTGATGTAATTGAAAAGTAAACTTCAGCTACATTAATAAACTTCTAAGAATTTGGAGTTTGTTTTTTATTAAACAGTGTTTGGCCTATTCTAAATGATAGAGGAAGCAACTAGAAATCTTCTAAGGGACAATTATCTGTTTTTCCCTGAAGTAGTTCACAAATATCTAAAGAATGTAGTGAGCTAAAATAACTTTTAAATAAAAAAATGAGTTAAAGTCAAGGTAGGAATATAAGATGGAGGCAGTATAGACAGCAGGAACACAGAAGAAAAAGATGGAGAGAATTCATGGGTACTCAGAAGAAGATAGAAGGTAGGTAATAGCTGAATATAAAAGTAAATCAAAGATGATACCAAGGTTCTACATTCAAATTTGAAAGAATGATGGTACCAATAGTTTAAGTGGGATATACACTGTAACCTAGATGCTTACAGGGTATACACCATTAAAACTGTGTTAGCAGAACTTATCATGTTTTCTATTTGGTTGAATCCTACAGATAACATTTAAAACCTTTGGGCAATTTTTGACATACTATTACTATCTTTGTGTTCTCTTGATATCACTCTTCTCTGTTTTATTTTTTAATTTCTCCCTTTCTCAACATCCTTCCAAGACTCTTCTCTCTCTAACTCCCTTTTAACTTTGGGTATTTCCCCAGATTGGGACCCACCCTTCCTTCCTTCCTTCCTTCCTTTCTTTCTTTTCTTTCTTTTTTTAAAATGACTTTATGGGAGGGATTGGCAAGTATTTTTCTGAAAAGAGTCAAATGATAAATATTTTAGACTTTGTTGGCCAACTAATCTCTGTTGGAACAATTCATTATGTGTGGCTCTGTGTTTGTAAGTCTATTCACAAACACAGGCAGTAGACCAGATTTGGTCTGAGGGTCCAAGTTTAATGACTTCAGCTTTACACTGTCTTCTTGGTAAAATATCTACCTCTATAACTTCAACTACTATCTTTGTGTTGATAGATCTCATATTTCCTCTAGCAAGATCTATCTCCTCATCTGTGGATATATCTCAGTAGTAGAGCACTTGCCCAGCATGCACAAGGCCCTGTGTTCCATTTTCAGCAACACACACACACACACACACACACACACACACACACACACACCCTTTACTAGTGAGCTGTAGTAGCAGAAAAACCAGCCCAAACAAACTTATGGTAGAAGAGGTTTGTTGGGAGCTCACAATTAGAGAATCAGTCCAAAATAGTGGCAGGGCAGGAATGGTGGTAGTAGTGTCTGCACCTGTAGATGATCTCACATCGTGGCAGACCAGAAACAGACAAAGAGAGACCAGGGCTGCTGGCCAGGGGTAAAAACCTCCAAAGGCCCAGCCCCAGGGAGCTACTTCTGAAAAGCAAGTATCTCATCTGCAAAAGTTACATAACCTCCCAGGACAGCACCACCAGCTGGGCACCAAATGTTAAAGCACATGATCTTTGAGGGACACTTCTTATTCAAACCATGGCACTCCATCACTGGCCCCTGAAGGTCCATGGCCACCTCATAAGGCAAAATGCATTTAGTCCAATTTCAAGAGTCCCCAAAGTCTTAACTGTCTCAACCATGTTCAAAAGTCGAAGCCCAAGGTTCCACTGAGAGTCAAGGCAAACGTAGCTGTGGGCCCCTGGAAAACAAAAAATAGGTTACATATAAAAGCTCCGAGTAAGCATTCACATTCCAAAAGGGAGGAACAGGGGCACAAAAAGGAAAGATTGGTTTGTAGCAAGACTAGTATCCCACTGGACAAATAAACCTGTCAGTTGAAGTCTGGCATCTGGTGCATGTGACATTATCTGGCATCTGGCACCTGGCGTCACCTAGGCTCAAACAGGCATGTGCAGCTCTGCCCTTCTGGCCTTGTTCCAAGTGGCTCTCTGGGACTGGCTGTACTTCTTGCCAGCAGCTTCCCTTAGCAGATGTTTCACATTGCTGGCATCTCTAACACTCTGGGATCTCTGTTGATGCTCAGGTTCCACCCTTGAAGGTTCATGCATCAGCCCTTCAGAGGCTCTCCAAAGGGCTCCCAACATGAGCTGGGTACACGTTGCCTAGCCTTGCAGGCTGTCTTCTGGAACCTTGTTGGCAGCCTTCATAACTGCTTAACTCTTGCATTCTGCATGCCTGCAAAACCAGCACCACATGGATGCTGCCAAGTTTTGCTTCTGGCTGGAGAGGTAACTTCATCCTTTCAAACCATAGCTGTAGCAGTGGCTTCTATATGCGCAGGTTGAGAAATCATTTCCCCATGTGTCCTCTTTTCAGGAGTGCTGGGAGACAGCTTTATAGACACTCCCTTTTCACACCTGGGGCCTTACATGGGAGGGATCTAGCCAACTCCTGTTCCCTGAGGGAATTTCTTTTATCCCAGAGGTAAGGTGGAGGCTTCCCTTCACTGTGGCTTATCTCTTTAATAATTAAGTCCTCCTGGCCTGAGCTAGTGCTGTCTGCATTAACCTTAGACAAACTGAAGCTTTGTCCCTCTTTAACCTGCACATTTTCAGATCTTTTTTCTGTGCCTTTTATTTTTTCATCAATCTTGCTGAATACAGTAAGCAGTAACCTAAGCCATGCCTGTTACATCTTGTTGCACTCATTATATTTCCTCTGCCAAGTTAGTTCATAACTTTTAAATTCAGCCTCACTGAAGTCTTTAGAGCATGAACAAAATGAGGATAATCTTTTTGCTAGAATATAACACAAATTGCCATAATCCAACATCTAATAGCGTCCTAATTTTTCTCTAAAATACTGTGAGCCCCATCTGCATTTCTTTTGGCAGCAGCATTCTGTTCTTCCCTTCTCTCACCAAAACTGCCCCTCATTCCCTCCAGGGCTTCTCTTGCCCACATCTCCAAGCTCTTTCAAACTCCCACAGACTAGTTCCAAAGGCTTAGGAACCCTGTGGTTGGGTTTCTATAAAGCAGGGACCCCACTCTCTGGTGCCAATTTTCTGTATTAGTCAGCTATTGTTGCTGTACCAGAAAAAACAACCCAAACAAACTTATAGGAGAAGAGGTTCATTGGGAGCTCACAGTTAGACAATCAGCCCATAATGGCGGCAGGGCAGGCATGGCAGCAGCAGTGGCAGGGCTTGTGTCAGATGACCTCATGGCATGGTGGACCAGGAACAAAGAGACCTGGCCTGCTTGTATGGGATAAAAAACCTCTAAAGGCCCACCCCCAGGGAGCTATTTCTGCCAAGCTAGATATGTGTCTTCAAATTTCACCACCTCCTGGGTCAGCACCACCAGCTGAGGACCCAACATCAAAGCACATGACCTTTGGGGGAATATTTTATATTCAAACCATGACATCCCTTAAACTCCAGAATCCTGTGTATTGCTTCTTCCTGGACAGATGAATATGTTGTTGTTGTCGCTGTTGAGATGAATATGGAAACCTCCATTTCTAGTTTGGAACTCATCTGCTATCCTTCTACCCTCCAACAAAATAATTTATTTATCCTTTTTCTTGAATTTAGAGTTACTATGAATCATTTTCTCACCATCTAGACCCCAACAGAAACTTGTAAGTTATCTGTTGTTTTTTCTGTCTAATTCAACATCCTCTTCTCTAAACTCTCCTCTGCTCTCCATTCTTGCTCTCTATTCTTGCTCTCTTCCAACCTATTCTCCAACCTGCTTCCAGAGTGATCTAACACATAATTGAGGTTCTCCTGTTTAAGACCTCTGATGAAACCTAAGAATGAAATCCAGACTCCTTACATAGCATGTAAGACCCTTTACCATCTACATGCTGCTTATTTTTGTCGTCTCAGTTCAAGTTGTCACCTTGCAGCTCATGCTACAGTCTAGTGAAATAGCAGCAGATCTCAGGCTTCCCACCTATACCATGTGCTCTCACATTCAGGCATTTGTCCATGCTGCCTTCTGTGCTGGGAACAGCATCCTTTATATGCCAATGCCCCTCCTTAATTTTCCTCTAACCAATTCCATTCTTCCACTCATCAGGACCTAGCTTTTGTCATCCAACTCTGGAAAATTTCTATGAGCTCTTATTACCAGGTCCATGTTTTATAGGACATAAAACATAAAAAGTCAGCAGGCCATTTAAGACAAAAAAATACAAAGAAAGCCTGTATATTTTTAAGTTTATAAACATGTATGACGATGAGAACACATTGCCAAGGTCTTTGCAGGGGTCTGTACAATTAAGAAGCCTGGAAAATTTAGCCAGATCTATGAGTCTGCCTTGACCTTTCTGACTGGATGCTCCATCCGTACGCTTTTGTCATATCCTGGACATGTCACCATCACAATACCTATCAGATGGCATTGAGTAGGTGGTCTGTTCACTTCTCTGTGTTCCATGTTAAATTGTAAGCTCCTTAAGGACATGTAGTAGTTGCAAAATACATGGTAGATCTTCAATAATTGTTAGTACAATAAATGAAAGAATAAATGAATGTGTGCAAGGCATAGAGACAAGTACAATTCTGCACTGAAGTGAAAGACAGGTTCAGAGAGATGAGTTTTAGTGTGCATAGTTGTGAGAATATAATATATAATCTTTTACTATTACTAAATTTATTTTAAAATTCTCAGAGTGTGTTGAAAGCACATTATGTTTCCTCTTGATTACAATAGACCTGAGGAAATGCTATAGTTACTGTAAATCTACCTTATTTACTACACGAGTATACTCAAAATGGTATCATACTTTTTTATAATTGCATCCAAATATGGGGAAAGAGGTGAAAATTGCCAATATCTGGCTACATTTGGTCACAAAATGTAAATATAGCACATAACAAAAACAAAGACAATGTATTTAACAGATGATAAGGTGACTTAAAAAGAAAATTAAGAGAAACAAGCTTTCAGCTATGATTCTTACTTTTTCTCAGTAAATATGATGTTATAGAATTATTTAGTGAATGTGAAGTGCTAAAGATATTGAGGTATTGACATAATTACATTGTATGTTACATATTATTGAATTAAGATGTCGAGGAAATGTCTTTAATGTCAAATGACTAATAGCATACTCTGTTGTTTTCAGATACAAGGTACATCTTATAAGTCAGAAATAAACAGAGAATTCCTTGAGGAAATTAATAAACCTAATAAAACAAAGGGATGATGGGGCTGGTTCTCTCATGTTCTTTACATACACCATCTCTCAAGAAAGCTCATGTATTTAAAATCCATTAATACATAATGACTCCCAATCTGGTATGTCCTAGACTGACCTCGTTACTGAATTTTAAACGTTTATTGTTCTGGTTAGGTGCTGTTGAGTTGGATCTGACTCATAGCAACCCTCATAGAGTTTTCAATGGCTGATTATTTCGGGATTGCTACAGGAGTGGATTGCCAGGTCTGTCTCCTGTTTTGGGGTGCTGGGGATTGAACCCGGGTCCTCGAAGAGTGTGGAGTAGTATTCTACCAATTGAGCTACACCTGAACCCAATTTTAAACATGGATACCCAATTATCTGCAAAGCATGCCCACTTGGAAAACTAATAGGCATTTCAAACTTAATAGACCATATAAATAAAACCGTTAATCCCCTTCCTCCACACACACCTCATTTCAGTTGACTGTACCACCATCCGTCCATTTATTTTAGCCCTAAACCAAGGGCAGATCTTTGGTTTCTTTTGTTTCCTCATTCTCCACAGTCAAATTTTTATCAAGTCTTATTATCTTCAAAATGTATCTATCTTTACAATATATGTTCAGAATATATCTTGTAACTATACATCAGCTCCTGCTTAGGTTCTTGTAATAGCCTGCAAAGCGTTTTCCTCACTTATGCTCTTCTTCCTTTCAAATAGCAAAATTATCTTTTTGTAGGGGAGAGGAGCATGTGGGGGCTGAACCTAGGGCCTCATGCATACTTTGCAAGCGCCCTACCACTAAACTGTACCCCTAACCTCTTTTTGATTTTTTGTCTTGAGACAGGGTCTCACTAAGTTATACAGGCTGCCTCTGGCCTCGAACTCTCCACGCCACTGCCTCTGCCTTCTGAGTCACTGGGATTATTGGCAAGTGCTACCGCACCCAGCACAAAATGATCTTTCAAAAAGTGTAAATTAGATTGTGGCCCTCCCTCTTCTGCTTAAAAATTCTCCAATGGCTTCCCATCACAAGTTCATTAGCATGGCTACGAGGCTTCCATTATCTGGCTCTTACCTACCTCTCTGTCTACATGTCCTTCCTTTCTCCCCTTTGGTTCACTTCATTCTACCACATGGGTCACATTAAGTCATCTTCAGTATTACGGTTTTGCACTTGTAGTTTTTTCTTTTCTGCATCTTAAATTAGGTTAGACAATCTGTTATTTAGGTCTAATCTCAAGTGAGAGGCTTCTCAGAGAAGGCTTTTCTGAGCACTTCACACAAATTAAGTAGCTTCCTTGGCCAAATAATTTCAATCACATCATATATTTTTGTTTTCTTAGAGGTAGTTACCATTAAAGATATTCTGTTCATGTATTTGTTTCTTAGTTCAGTGCCTAACATTCCCCACTGAATAGTAAACTCCAGAGAGTAAGTTCCTTGTCTATAATTCATCTGTGTATATCCATTGCCTGAAATAGAGTTTGGCTCATTGTAAGCTTTCATTAAGTTGTTTATTCAGTGAATGAATGAATGGATGGATGGATGGTCGGCCCATTCTATGCATTTTTTTGGTACCACAGCATGGATTTTAATGAAACAGGCAGGATAATGCACTATGCCATCTCTAGCAGTTTGGTAAAATAGAGAAGGCAGTTCTAGACTTCCATGGTCTCCAGTTCTGACATGTGGCCCCACAGATCGCTGATCTTGGACTTCCTAACCTTTCTAACCTCAGTTTTCTAATTTATAAAATGGTAATAATTATACCTACTGATAGAGGTCATTTCTAGAGTTCAAATACAACATATTAGTAGAAGTTGTATTGTTATTGGGGAGACACGGGGAGCATGGGTAGGTGGGTCAAGAGCATGGGTCTGGAAACTGGCAGCAAACCCTCAGTCCTTGTATTTAGCATGTAAAAAATTTAATACCTAATAAAGAAGTTATAGTAGAGAATATACAATAGGCTTACTAAAGATAGTTTCCCTTGTAAAGAATAATAACAGGGAAATTGAGGCAACTGAAGAAACTTAGGTAGCTCTGCAAAGGAACAGGGAAAAACCTGCTGTTCCCTGGGTGAATTGGCATAAGAATGTCTCTGTTCTGCAGGGGAAGGCAGAGAAGCCAGAACACAGGGAAGTTAAACAGGCTTTTAGAAGGAAAGGTGCCCTGGATAGACAGAGAAGATAGTGGGCCCCAGATAAGAGAGAGAGGTGCAATGCATATGGTTGCTGGAAAGAGAAGAGAAGAACTAGGAGTAGAGAGGAAGAGAGAGTGTATGTTCCTTTTAGTTTTATTCAAACTAGGGAATATCCAGTGTGACCTTAGGCTCCCAACTCTAGACCCCTAGTGTAACATGGCCTAGAGTCTTTGTTTTGTAAATGGTTCAGGGGCTTGCATACGCTGTGAAATCCATTTGAAAATGTCTTCCTAGTGTCCTCAGAGACCCATGTGGCTTCTTCATCATGGTGGAATTACAGGAGGCATTTTTAGTTTCCTTTTCTCTATATTGCCTGCTAGTGCCTAAGCTAGTACCTAATAGTATCTGTAGCTTATAAACATCATGTTATCACAGCAAAGAATATATTCCTCATTTTATCTATGATATATATATACACATATATATATACACACCATACATGTATATAATGCATATATGAAGTACAGTCAAAATATAGTAAATGTTTATATGTATATAATGCATATATGAACTATGATCAAAAATACAATAAATGTTTACATTAAAAAAATTATTACTCATGAAATAGGACTTCCAGAACTACTTCAGAAAGTGGTGTGAATGATGGGATAAGTGTGTTAGAAGTGAGGGGGAAAGGGAGATGTGACATTATACCACAGAGACACCTGCATCTCCATGTTCAATGCAGCACTTTTCACAATAGCAAGGATATGGAATCAACCAAAGTGCCCTTCAACAGAAGAATGGATAAAAAATCCTATGATACATATGTTGTTGTTGTTGTTAGGTGCCGTTGAGTCGGTATCCGACTCATAGCGACCCTCATAAGGTTTTCAATGGCAGACTGTTTCGGGATTGCCTTGGGAGTGGATTGCCAGGTCCTTCTCCCATTTTTGCAGTGCTGGGAATTGAACTCGGGACCTCAGAGACTGCAGTGCAGCGCTCTACCAACTGAGCCAAATCCCAGCCTGTATGGTACATATACACAATGGAATACTACTCAGCAATCAAAAAAAAAAAAATGAAATAGTGCCATTCGTAGCAAAAATGGATGGAATTGGAGAAAATTATCTTAAGTGAATGAACACAAACTCAGAAAGAGAAATACCACATGTTCTCCCTCATATGTGGGAGCTGAATCAAAATTATAAGAAGGAAGAAATCCTATGCAGAGGTCAGAACATTAAAAAAAAAAAAAAAAGCTAAAGTCGACCTAGCGGAGAAGGGACAATTTGGGGAACACAGAAGAAGGAGGGAGAGAGCTAGCAAAAGGAGGAAATCCTGGGAGAGGAAAGAGGGGAGAGGAGGAACAAGGAGAAATGAGGAATGGGGGAGGGGGTGACCTCAGGGTGAACAGCCCAACTTTAATCGTCCTAGAAATATAATAACACCAATAATACAAAAGAATGTTATTAATATAGATGAACTAGAAAATTCATGTAATAGTACTGACAAAGTAAAAAGAAAGTTGACTACAGAAAAAGTTTCAATCTTAAACATAATTGGAACCCAAGGGCACATAGAAAAATATTACCATAAAAAAATAAGCAAATGGAAAAGTCTTTGGTGGGGGTATGGGACTGGGGGAGGAAGTGCACAAGAGGATAAGGGGGAACTTATCTGTGTAATGTACAACAAAATGCATGTGTGTATGGAAATGTCACAATGAAAAGCATGTCAGAATGAATCACATTAAGGTATACATTAAAAATTTCCAATAAAAAAGAAAATATCTATTACCAGTCAATCAGTATTTTTGAGATCTCATTGTATGCAAAGCAATATATCTAGAATACTTTCGATTATACACACACACACACAATGTGTGCCAAAAAATGTATACCTATTTTAAGGAAGGAAAAACTGTATTAAAATTGTAATGCTCAATATATAATGAATAAAATTAATACAAGTCGTGTCTGACTTCTGCAATTACAAGTGGTGCTCAAAGTGGTTACCATAGTAAAAGAAGCAGAACTTGTTGCTGTGTGAGGCCTCCCAGATCTTCCCTGTGCTCATCACACACAGTACCATGTGTCTCAAGCTTATCACAAATGCGTGCAGTTAGGCATGTTGGAGATTCTGTTGCAGACTCATGCCTCCATTGTTGTACTTCGACAACATTCTCAAATTTCAAATACCACTTCAAAATGATCTTGTGCTCCTCAAATGACAACCATGCTGCCACCATGTTCTTTGACTGTCCTGCCTGCTGTGTGGTGATGCTAGCATTCATTTGATTAATGCCATTTTTGAGTGCACATCGAACTATACATTATTACCATAATTCAATTCAATTTCAAAAAGTAATGCATAGATAATGTCACTTGAAATGTGTATACATTTTTTGGCCTGGTATAATTTAAACTCAACGTACAGAGCATGTGAAGCTCTTTTTTGTCACTTTTTTACATAAAAACATAATCTTAATATTTTATTTTGGAATCTCTGTCTCAAAAAAAAAAAAAAAAAAAGAAGTGAGGGGGAGTATTTCCGGGGGGGGGTTAATGTCAATGTATCTTTTACTGTAATAATTTTTTTCTTTAAACATTTACCACATTTTTTGTTCACACCTTGTATATACATATACATATATAGAAAGATAAATACAGACACACATGTTATCCTCAGAATGATGTTTCTTAATTCAATAAGTGATAACCTTCTGGTATAAACCAGAATTCTTAACAGCTTTAATTGACATTAATTGGTATGAAGAGGGTAGATTTACAAAACCTACATTTAAAATGATACTTCCTCTTAGAGTTTTTCTTTTTTCTTTTTTCTTCTTAGTGCAGATGATCAAACCCAGAGCCTTACACAATTAGTTAAGAGCTCTACCACTGAACCATATCCCCAGCCCTCTCTCTGACTTTTAAAGCTAGATGATAAGAATCATCAAGCCTATCATTAAGGAAGATCTTGAAGTTTGTGATTAACAAATAGGTCAAGGAGAAAGTGTTGAGGGATCCCTTCAAAGTACTATTAAATCTCTCAAACAGCAATCAATATCCTCGAAATGAAGGTTGTTCCTGCTTAGAAGTAGGTTATATGTTACAATATCTTTCTCTTACTTTCCTCCAAGAAGGGCTAATGGAATATATTTTTCCGACAGCAGCATTTAGAAAATAATTATCTAGTTTTTCATAGTGCTTCACATTTTCCATCGCTACTTTACTAGCTTAATGTTGCTGTTGGTGACTCATGGGTTAATTGTGCAATAGGATTAAAAAGAGCTGAATTTCTTCAGATAATCCATGAAGCAGAAAATTGATTTTATCACAAACAAGGGTTGACTAAAAAGAGAAATCAGAGTGTAAATAATTATTACCACATAACTCATCTTCTAAAGAGCTCAGCTTGGAAAGTACTCATAGCTCCATATTCTATCCTTCACAACCCTGCTATATATCTCCATGGTTATGTGTAACATAGTTTTCTATCACCATATGACTGGCATTGAAAGTAATGATATTGAATAGTTTGATAGCTTGTATAAAGGCACATATCTAACTGATTGGCAAAGCGAGGGTTCAAAACTAAATCTGATTCTAATATACTTCACTGGTTCTGCTAAGTTAATGAACTGAAAGGAATTTGAAAATAACTTTATGGAATAACTTCATCTTACTATTTTTTTACTGGAAATTTTTAATGAACACCTTAATGTGATTCATTCTCACATGCTTTTCATTGTGACATTTCCATATACACATTTTATTGTACATTATTCATATAGGTTCCCCCTTACCCTCTTGTGTGCTTCCTCCCCCCCACCCTCCCATCAAAGACTTCTTTTTCATTTACTTGTCTTTTTATGGTAATATTTTTCTATATCTGCTTGGGTTCCAGATCTGTTTAAGATAGAAACTTTTTCTGTAGTGAACTTTCTTTTTACCTTGTCAGAACTATTACATGCATTTTCTAGACCATCTATACTAATACCATTTTTAGCTTTTTTCTTCTTTTATTATGAACTGACCTTTGTATAGGATTTTTTCTTCATATAATTTTGATTCAACTCCCACCTATGAGTAAGAACAAGTGGTTTTTCTTTTCCTGAGCTTGTATTCAATCACTTAAAATAATTTTCTCCAATTCCATCCATTTTGCTACGAATGGCATTACTACATTTTTTTGATTGCTGAGTAGTATTCCATTGTGCATATGTACCATAGTTTTTTTTAATCCATTCTTCTGTTGAAGGGCACTTTGGTTGATTCCATATCCTTGCTATTGTGAAAAGTGTTGCATTGAACATGGACGAGCAGGTGTCTCTGTGGTATGATGACCCATCTCCCTTTGGGTAAATTCCCAATAGTGTTATAGCTGGGTCATATGGTAGATCTATTTTCAGTTTTTTAAGATACCATCATATTGATTTCCACAGTGGCTGGACCAATTTACAGCTCCACTAACAATGTAAGAGTGTTCCCTTTTCCCCGCAACCTTGCCAGCATTTGTTGTTGTTTTATTGATCTTGGCCATTCTTACTGGTTTAAGGTGAAATCTCAGAGTTGTTTTAATTTGCATTTCCCTAATGGCTAGGGAGATTGAGCATTTTTTCATGTGTTTCATGGCTTTACAGACCTCTTCATTTGAGAACTGTCTACTCAGTTCCTTTGCCCTTTGTGTATTGGGTTATTTGTTTTTGGGGGAGTTTTTTTCTTGAGTTCTTTATAAATTCTAGTAATTAGACCTTTGTCTGATGTATAGGGTATGAAGATTTTTTTTCCCATTCAGTGGGGGTTTCCTTGACTCTGTTAATTGTTTCTTTTGCTGAACAGAAGCTTTTTAATTTCATGTAATCCCATTTATCTATTCTTGTTGCAATTTCTTGAGCAATTGGAGTCCTATTAAGGAAATACTTTCCTATGCCTATATGATGAAGTGTATTGCCTATCTTGTCTTCTATAAGTTTTAAAGATTTTGGTCTTATGTTGAGGTCTTTTATCCATTTTGAGTTAATTCTCATGCATATTGAGGGATGCAGGTCAGTTTTTGTTTTTCTGCTTGTGGATGACCATGTTTCCCAGTACCATTTATTGAAAAGGCTATCCTTTTTCCAGTTTACTTGCTTTGCTCCTTTGTCAAAAATAAGGTGCCTATAGGTATGTTGAGGTATTTCTCAGTCTTCCATTCTGTTCCAGATGTCTTCAGGCATATTTTTGTGCCAGTACCAAGCTGTTTTTGCTACCACTGCCCTGTAGTATAGCTTTAAGTCACGGATTATGATTCCACCTGCATTAGTTTTGCAGCTTAAGAGTGTTTTGGCTACATGTGGTCTTTGTGGTTAAATATGAATTTTTGGATCATTTTTTCTATTTCTGTAAAGTCAGTCAGAGGAATTTTAATGGGGATTTCATTGAAACTTCATCTTACTATTGAGGATGCTGGGGTCAAAAGAGACTGACTCTTCTGAAAGCACACAGCTAGTTGGTAGTAGACTTGGAGCCAGAGCTGGAAGTCTTCTGAAGATGGAGCATTGATGCCTCATTAGATATTTTGGCCCTTTTATCTTCTCTCTCTCTCTCTCTTTTTTAGTACATATTGTTGACTAAAATGTTTTTTTTTTATTGGAAATTTTTAATGTGCACCTTAATGTGATTGATTCTGACAAGCTTTTCATTGTGACATTTCCATATATATATTTTATTGTACATTATTCATATAAGTTCCCCCTTACCCTCTTGTACGTTTCCCCCCCATCCCACCCCCTATCAAAGACTTCTCTACCATTTACTTGTCTTTTTATGGTAAATATTTTCCTATATATCCTTGGGTTCCAGTTCTGTTTAAGATAGAAACTTTTGCTGCAGTGAACTTTCTTTTTACCTTGTCAGAACTATTACATGCATTTGCTAGACTCTTCTCTGTTCTTAAAATTTACTTTTCAAATACAAATAACCTACAAATATATGAAAAAATGCTCAACATCCTTAGTCATCAGGGAAATGCAAATCAAAACTACAGTGCAATACCATCTCACCTGAATTAGAAAGGCTACTACAAAGAACAACAAAAAAAGCTGATGAAGCTGGGCCTGGTGGCGCATGCCTGTAATCCCAGTGGAAGGCAGAGGCAGGAGAATTGAAAATTCGAGACCAGAGGCAGCCTGTGTAATTTAGTGAGACCTTATCTCAAAAAGGTAAAAAAAGGGGCTGGTGGTGCAGCTCAGTGGTACAGCACATGCAAAGCATGAAAGCACAAGACCCTGGGTTCAACCCTGCATACTGCAAAAAAAATAAAAAATAATAAATAAATAAATAAATAAATAAAATTGTTGATGAAGATGTGGAGATAAAGGAACTCTTATCTGCTGTTGGTGGGAACATAAGTTAGTGTGCCCTTATGGAAAATAGTATAGTGATTCCTCATAAAACCAAAAATGGATATACCATATGACCCAGCAGTCCCACTACTGGGTGTATATATCCAAAGGAAATAAAACTAGCACCAAAGAAATACCTGTATGCCCATGTTTATTGGGGGTACTATTCACAATAGCTAAGATGTGGAATCAGCCTAAGTACCTGTTGACAGATGAATGGACAAATAAAATGTGGTATATATACACAACAGAATTATTATTCAGCCATATAGAGAATGAAATCCTCTCAACAGCAAAATTGATGGTACTGGAAGATACTATGTTAAGTGAAGTAAGCCAGACACAGACAAAAAACACATGTTCTCTGTGTGGAAGCTTAAAGTCCATCTGAACGTAGATGAGAGATTATTGGATATTGAGAAGATGTGAGGGATAAAGTAAGATTGGATTTGATTAATGCACACTGTATGCATGTGTGGAAATAGCACACTGAACCCCATTGATATGTACAATTAATACATATTAAAAATAAATAAAAACAATTATTTAAAAATTTGCTTTGCAAGATTGCTTTTAAACAAAGATAATTCATGTCTTGTAAGTATTTGAACAATCAGTATTCTAGATATGAAATAATACCTTCAGAACTGTATTATCACATATTTCTTAAAAGTGTTTAGGTTAGGCTGTGATAAAGAATGCCAACTTGTTGAAATAGTGCTCAGTTCCAAAGGATATTTTGATTAGACATAGCTATTTTATTTCTGGCCCATAATAATGGGTGATAAAAATAATCTTAACAGAAGATATCAGTTGGTGATTAAAAGATTTAAATAATAGGTTTGGTTCTTTGACTCTCCCTGTGACGAAACCTTAACATCCTACAGTAGTTGTTTTGTAGGAGTTACTTATAAAGAAAAGTCATATTTTTAAAGTGGATTCAGAAAATGAGTGTAACCCATTTCAAATATAGCTTCCCTGTTTGTAAGCTGCTTTTTTCTTCTGACATATAATGCCATTTGCAAGAAGTCTGAACTTACAAATTTCATATCTCAGTGGTCACTGAACAGCATTTTAAATGAGTTAATAACATTTGGCTGACATTTACTCCATGTTATAAGTGTTGTTTATCATTTCTAATTGTTAAAGTTGCTATTAACCAATTTGTTGATAGTTTACATTCCCATTGAAGGAATACTTATATCTTTCTGCTGATGTTCCCTTTATTTTTGAGAGAATCTTCATTTTTAAAAACTTTTTGACCAGCAATTTTTAATGTACAACTTAATGGGTCTCATGACATTTCCATACATGCATTTCATTGTACATTGCTTGCATTAACTTCCCCCTTACCCTCTCATGACCCTCCTCCCCCACTCCCTCCTTCACCAATAATGGTTTCCTTTCTAAGTGCATGTCTTTTTTGTGAGTCTACCTATCTGGGTATGTATACCTCAATTTTGTCATAAGGGCAATATACATGATTTTTTTCTTCCATTACTGTTTCTTCTTGCCCCTTCCCCTTTTTCTTTAGTCTATTATCTTTCTCTACTAAAACCCTGTCTGCTTTCATGATCTATATGTTTTAATAATGAATATATATTGAAGTCTAACATCTACATGTGAGAAAAAATATGATGTTTATCTTTCTGGGCCTGGCTCAATTTACTTAAAATTTACTTAAAATGATAATCTCTAGTTCTATCAATTTTCCAGCAAATCCCATAATTTTGCATTCTTTATGGCTGAATAAAATTCTATGATATATATATCATATATATATGATATATATATATATATATCATATATATATATATATCATATATATATATATATATGATATATATATATCACAATCTCTTTAACCACTCATCTGTTGATGGACACCTAGGTTGATTCCATATCTTGGCTATTGTGAATAACACTGGAAGAACATACATGGATGAGCAGTTATCTCTATGGAATATTGACTTATATTCCTTCAGATATATACTCAGAAGTGGGATAGCTGAGTCATGTGGCAGTTCTTTTTTTTAGTTTTTTGAGGTACCTCCATATTGATTTCCATAATGGCTATACCAACCTGCATTCCCACCAACAATGTATAAGGGTTCCTTTCTCCCCACATTCTCACCAGCATTTGTTGATGTTTGTTTTGTGGATGGTAGCTATTCTGACTGGAGTGAGATGGTATCTCAGTGTAGTTTTGATTTGCATTTCCCTGATGGCTAAGGATGTTGAACATTTTTTCATATGATTGTTGGCCATTTGTGTTTCTTCCTTTGAAAAGTCTCTGTTCGGTTAATTTACCAATTGTTTGATTGGATACTTTGCTGTTTTTGGTGTTTAAATTTTTGAGCTCTTTATATATTCTAGATATGAATCCCCTGTCTGATGTATAGCTGGCAAAGATTTTCTCCCATTCTGTAGGTTGTCTCTTCACTCTGAGAGTTGTGTCCTTTGCTGTGCAAAAGCTTTATAATTTCATACAGTCTCATTTGTCAATTCTTGCTATTGTTTCCTGTGCTTTTGGGGTCCTATTCAGAAAGTCCTTGCCTATGCCTATGCCTTGAAGTGCTTTCCCTATGTTTTCTTCTAGCAGTTTCAAAGTTTCAGGTTTTATATTAAGGTCTTTGATCTATTTGGGACTGAGTTTTGTACAAAGTCAGAGAGAGGGATCAAATTTCAGTTTTCTGCATAAGGTTATTCAGCTTTCCCAGCACCATTTGTTGAAAAGGGTGTCTTTTCTCCAACTTATTTTTGGCTCCTTTGTCAAATATCAAGTGGGTGTAGCTGCATGGGTTTATTTAAGGATCCTCTATTCTTTTCTGTTGGTCTCTATGTCTGTCTTTGTGCCAGTACCATGTAGTTTTTGTCCCAATAGCTTTGTAGTATAATTTAAAATGAGGAATGGTGAGGCTCCCTGCATTGTTCTTTCTGTTTAGGATAGCTTTAGTGTTTCTGGGTCTTTTGTGCTTCCAAATGAATTTTTGGATTGTTTTCTCTATTTCTGTGAAGAGTGTCATTGGGATTTTGATGGAGATTGGATTAAATCTGTATATTGCTTTTGGTAATATAGCCATTTTCACAATAGTAATCCTTCCAATCCATGAACATGGGAGATCTTTCCACCTTCTGGTGTCATCTTCAGTCTCTTTCTTTTAGTGTTTAAAGTTTTCATTGTAGAGGTCTTTCACCTCCTTGGTTAGGTTTATTCCCAGGTGTTTTATTGTTTTGAAGCTATTGTGAATGAGATTGTTTTCCTGTTTTTTTTTTTTTTCTCTGCCTGGTCGTTATTGGTATAAAGAAAAGCTACTGATTTTTATATGTTAATTTTGTGTCCTGCTACTTTGCCATAAGTGTTTATCAGCTCTAATAGTCTTCTGGTGGATTATTTTTGGTATTTAAGTATAGGACCATGTCATCTTTAAGTAGGGATATTTTGACTTCTTCCTTTCATATTTGGATCCCTTTTATTTCTTTTTCTTGTCTTATTGCTGTGGCTAATATTTCAATTACTACATTGAGTAGCAGTGGAGACATTGGGACCCTTGTCTTGTTCATGATTTTAGGGGAAATTTTTTCAGTTTTTCCCCATTTAGTATGATGTTGGCAATGTTTTTTTTTTTTAATATATCACCTTTATTATATTGAGGTGTGTTCTCTGACTCCTAGTTTCTTCAAGGCTTTTATCAGAAATGGGTGTTTGCCTTTGACAAAGGCATTTTCTGCATCTATTAATAGAATCATGTGGTTTCTGTTTATGAGTTTATTTGTATGCTGTGGTATGTTTATTTTCCTGCATATTTTGAACCAGCTTTGCATTCCTGGAATGAAACCAACTTGATCATAATGATAATCTTTTTAACATGTTGTTGAAGTTGATTTACAGGTATTTTATTAAGGATCTTTGCATCTACGTTCATTAGGGATATTGGCCTGTAGTTTTCCTTTTTTGATGTATCCTTCTCTGGTTTTACTATCAGGGTAATATTGACTTCATAGGCTGAGTGTGGTAGTGCTCCTTCCATTCGTATTTTGTGGAATAACTTGGGGAACATTGGGGTTAATTATTCATTAAAGGTTTTGTAGAATTCAGCAGTGAATCTTTATAGTCTTGGGCTTTTCTTTGTTGGGAGACATTTTATTACTGCTTTGGTCTTATTGCTCATTATAGGTCTAAGTTGCTTATAGCCTCCTGACTTAATTTTGGCAGGTCATATGTGCCTAGGAATTTATAGGTCTTGTTTAAGTTTTCCAGTTTTTGGAATATAATTTTTCAAAGTATTCCCTAATAATTCTATGGATTTCATTGAAATCTGTTGTAATGCTCCCTTTTTCACCTCTAATTTTCTTGATTTGAGTCTTCTTTCACTTTCCTTTGGTTAGTTTTTCTAAGGGTTTGTCAGTCTTTTTTTCCTTTCAAAGGAACAGCTCTTTGCTTCATCAAAACTTTTTATTGTTCTTTTTGTCCTCATTTCATTAATTTCTGCTTTGATCTTTCTTATTTCCTTTCCATCTACTGGTTTTTGGTTTTGTTTGTTCTTTTTTCTAAGAGCTTGAGATGCATCATTAGGTTATTAGTTTGAGCTTGCTCTAATTTTTTAATGTAGGCCCTCATCACTATAAATTTCCCTCTTAACAATGCCTTTGTTGTATCCCAAAGATTCTGGTAGATTTTGTTTTCATTTTCATTTGAATTTTAATTTCATTTGAATTTTAAAATTTCCTCTCTGATTTGTTCATGTACCCATTGGTCATTTAAGAGTGTATTGTTCACTTTCCATGTATTTGTATAGTATCTGTAATTCCTCTTACTATTCATTTCTAGTTTTATTCCATTATAGTCTAATAAGATGCACAAAATTATTTTAATTTTTCTGTATTTGTTAAGATTTGATTTATGGCCTAAAATATGATCTATTTTAGAGAATATTCCATGGCTTGCAGAGAAGAATGTATTCTGTACCTTTTGATGGAATACTCTGTATATGTCTATTAAGTCCATTTGATCTATTGTGGTGTTTGACTCTGAAGTTTCTTTGTTGATTTTTTCATCTGAATGTTCTATCTATTGATGAGAGTGGGGTATTAAAGTCACCCACTACTATTGTATCTGGACCTATCTGTCCCTTTAAGTCCAGTCATTTTTTTTTATTGAAGTTGGGTGCACTGATGTTCATTGAATGTATATTTACAATTATTATACATTCTTGGTCATTTGTTCCCTTTATTAATATGTAGTAACCTTCTTTGTCTCTTCAAATTAGTTTTAACTTAAAGTCGTCTTTGTCTAATATAAGGATGGCTTTGTCTAATATAGGACTTTAAGTTTTAACTTAAAGTCTTCTTTGTCTAGTATAAAGATGGCTACTCCTCCTTTTTTTGGCTTCCAGTTGCTTGGTATATCAATTTCCCTCCTCTCACTTTCAGTCTGTGGGTGTCCTTGACAGTGAGATGTGTTTCTTGCAGGCAACAAATTGTTGGATCTTGTTTTTAAATCCAGTCAACTAATCTATGTCTTTTAATTAGAGAGCTAAGATCATTTATATTTAGGGTTATTATTGAAAAAGTTTTGCTGGTTGTTGGGTTTGGTGTTTCCCTGTTTGATTTATAAGCTGTTCATTCTTTTCTTTCTCCCCTATTTATATTCTGGATTTCCTGTTTTTTTAAGTTGTTGTTAGGTGCTGTCGAGTCATGTCCAACTCATAGTGACCCTCATAGGGTTTTTAATGGTTGATTGCTTTGGGATTGCCTTAGGAGTGGAATGCCACATCCTTCTCCCATTTTTGTGGTGCTGGGAATCCAACACAGGACTTCAGAGACTGCAGAGCAGTGCTCTACTACTGAGCTAAATCCCAGCCCTGGTTTTTTAAGTTAGACATGATTAATTCTTTCCTAGTTCTCTTTAGTTTATCTGCTCTTCCCATGGAGTTTATTCTTTCTTGTGTTCTCATAGTGAAGATTGTCTTTCTTCCTTCTGTGTGTGTAGGATCCTTTTAAATATCTTTTGCAGTGCTAGCTTGGAGGTCTTATGTTGCTTTAGTGTGTGCTTGTCTTTGTCTCTCCATCCATTTTAAATAACAACTTTGCTGGATACAATAGCCTCAGTTGGCAATTATTTATTCTCAGGGCTTGAAGTATATCTTTCTATCCTTTTCTAGAATTTAGGGTTTATGCTGAGAGGTCTGATGTAATTCTCATGGGTTTTCCTTTGTAAGTGAGTTGGTGTCTTTCTCTTGCAGCTTTTAATATTATTTCTTTGTTCTGTGATCTTGGTATTTTAATTATTATGTGTCATGGGGCTATTCTTTTGGGTCATGTCTGCTTGCTGTTCTAAATACTTCTTGTGGTTGGATGTCCATTTCTTTCTCCAGATTTGGGGAATTTTCTGCTATAGTTTTACTAAATAAGTCTTCTATGCCTTTAGTTTTTAATCTCAGATCCTTCTATCCCATGGATTCTTAAGTTTGGTCTCCTGATCATGTCCTAAAGTTCCTAAAAATTATGGTCATATTCTTTTAATTTTTTTTGTTGATATCTCACCATGGTATTTCCTCAACCTTATCTTTCATCCCTGATATTCTATCTTCTGCTTCATCTAGTCTACTGATGATGCTTTCCTTGTTTTTTATTTGGTTTGTTGAGTTCATTTCTAGCATTTGTGTAATTTTTTTCAAAATCTCAATTTCCTTGCTGAACTTCTCGTCCATTTTGTGACATTGTCATCTACATTGTTGACTTTCTGACTTAAGTCCTGTGTTGATTTTCTTACTTCATTCATTTGCTTGTCTGTGTCCTCTTTGAAGTCATTTATCACTTTTACAAATAAACTTTAAATTATTTATCTGAAATTTCTACTTTTTCATTATCTTGGGATTCAGTGGTTAAGGAATCATAGTCTCTTGGAGGAGATGTGTTGTCTTGTTTCTTCATACTTCTCATGTTTCTGATTTGTGATTTGTGCATCTGTATGAGTGGATATCACTGCCTGTTTTATTTGAGGGTCTTCATGAGCATTTTTTTCTTGAGATCAGTCTCTCCAGTGCCATTGCCAAAGAAGAAGACAAACCACTATAACAGTTATAATACCTGACCAAACCAGATACAGAAACATACTTAAAATCACTTACTGCCAATTTCTGCACCACCAATGTCCATGTAACAACCTAACAATGTCCATGTAACAGAAAATGGTAATAATTATATTGAAATAAGGTCACAAAATACTTAGGTTGAAGTTATAAATAGTACTTTTCTGGTGTATGAAGGTGGGGGTAGAAAAAGTGGAGACAGGAGGATGCCTCAGGATAAAGTAAAAGAAAGAAAAGAGAGAGGGAGAGGAGCTAAAGAAAAAATGATTACACAATAAAGAAAATGATATATAAACAGAATTAGGTAAACATAAGCAGAGCAATTAGAAGTAGTGAGCCTAAAAGATTTAAAATATAGTAAGTAGAAAAAGAGGGATACTGAAAAGGGCAGGGAGGCTGAAAAAATAAAAAAAAAGCTAAGGAAGAGAAAAGATAGAGATTACATTAGAAAAAAGAAAATGAAAATTGAGGAAATGAAAATTAATAATGAAAAGATGGTAAATATAAAGCAAAAAGGAAAAACAAAGCAAATAAACAAAAAAAGAAGCAAACACCAAATTGCTCCTCTAAAACTGTCTCTGAGAGCTGAGGCAGGAGAATCTTGCGCCCCAAGCTACAGGCAGTCTGTGCAATTCAATGTGATCCTATCTCTAATCAACAATTTAAAAAAAGGCTGGGGAAACTACACCATAACACTACAATTACCCCCATGCAGCTGCAAGGAAAAAAAACAAAAACAAAAAAACACACAAAATAACCCAAACAGATTTTAAAAAGAAAAAAGAAAAGAAGTACTGGAGGCTCATCCTACTGTGGCCTCTACTGTTGGAGTCTATTAGGTGGAGATGGTGATCAGTTAAGGATAGAGTCTTTTTATCTGGCCACAGTTCAGGGTTCACAGTCTCCACAGTTCCCTTTAGGAGATGGAATCATCTTCTCTCCCCAGTGGGTGGGGCTTGCTTCTGAGCAATTTTCTCAAGCATCTTGCTGGCTGAACCTTTTAGTGTGTCAGCATCCTATATCCTTGCTAGCTGCAATCGCTTATTGCAAGTGTATAGCATGCTGTGGCTGTCGCTGGTCACCCCCAGGTTCTCCACAGGTGGTAATTCTTTGTTTTCAGGCCCTCTGGGTAGCTCAGTCTCACACAGTAGTTTCCCTCTCAAGATGGCACTGGTTAAAAGCCCTCTGAGACATGGAACAGGGGAAGGAGTCACTTACCCAATGTTGAACCCCTCCAACTGGGAGAGCCATTGTTTCAGCAAGTCCCTGGAAGAATTCAAGGGCTTTGTGGACTGTGAGCTTATCCTGCAGGACTGCAAGTCTGATGGCCAGGGCTGTCAGGCTTAACTCTTTGGATGAGGGCTTTGTTTTCTCTCCCCCACTGGAAACCACTGCTGGAGATATGTCCTGATCAGTCGTTCTTGCTGTTCAGCTCTGTTCTGGGTTCTGGGACCAACCAACAGTCTCCTTTGTAGTTTCTGTGCTTCTTATGACCTTCTTTCTATGGAAAAGACTCCATTCCTTCCTATTCTCCTTTGTTTTACCATGTCATGCAGAGGATGCCTTTAATCTGCCATGTTTAAGTAGAACCTCCTCCTTTTTTGTTGAAGCAATTTTTTATTGGTAATTTTTTAATGTACAACTTAATGAGTTTCATTATGACATTTTCATGTATGCATATCATTGTACCTTGCTGAAATTCATCTCTTCCATTACCCATCTCATGACCCCCTTGCACCTCTGATCCCCTTCCTCCCTACCAATGGCCCCCCTTCTGCTTGCCTGTCTTATTTATGTGTGTGTGTGTGTGTGTGTGTGTGTATGATATATAGGTATATATTTTGCCTTTGAGGGAGAAATATGGTATTTCTCTTAGTTTTCCCCATCACCCTTTATAGTTGCCTCCTACCACCATTAAGCCCTTTGTTCCCCCTACATAGTCCCCTTCTACTTTCATAACCTATATATTAAAATGGTGACTATATATTGAAATCTAGCATCCACATATGAGATAAAATGTGATGTTTTGACATTTCCTTCTTATAAGGCAGAAACTCCACTCATTATAAAATTCCTTCCTTCTCTTTATCTTCTTATCCACTTTTCTCCAGAAAGGAAGAAAGATTCAAGCTGTTTGGTAGTTTGGAAGGAGAAATTGGGCAAGTGCAGCCAGCTCTATCTGCCCACAGAAAGCAAACGTTGTCAGCTTCTCCATGCTGTCAGGACAGGCCTGAGCAGATGTAGCTGTGTGTAGGACTGGAGGATGGTGTCTCATTCCAGCACTGGGTAGCAGGAAGTCCACTTAACCTGCAAATAGAATCTGTGTCCTTCCACTTGGGCTCTATCATTATGGAGTGTGGCCTTACTTATCAGACCACCTCACAGACCCAAACATCTCTGAGTCAAAGGGCTGGGAGTCTTAGGACATTAAAATTTTAAAAAGTGCAGTTTATGTGAATGAAGTATCATGTGATAACTGAGGTTTCTGGGTTAGCAGGTACCTCTAGCCTTGATGATTCTATCTCTAGCCTTGATGATTCTGAGTGCTAAACATATTCAATTTTTACTATGGGTGGATTGTAGTTTTGGCCAGCTTTGTTTGCAGGACAGGGGGTGTTTTTTATAAAGGTGGTCAAATTTCTCTAGAGGGAAAGGTACGGGTGCCAGGTTGTAAGCTGAGGCACAGGTGCCTGGCAGATCTGCAGGGATCTTAGAGAACACATGGCTGAGGGTGCAGTTTTTATTCTAAGCAGGCAAGGGCTGAGGCAACCACATGATTATAGGGAAGTCTTCCTCATGGTCTATAGCTATTGTTGTTGTTGTTAGGTGCTGTCAAGTCAGTATCCGACTCATAGTGACCCTCATAGGGTTTTCAATGGCCGATTGTTTGGGATTGCCTTGGGAGTGGATTGCCAGGTCCTTCTCCCATTTTTTTCGGTGCTGGGAACTGAACTCGGGACCTCAGAGACTGCAGCGTAGCGCTCTACCAACTGAGCTAAATCCCAGCCCCTATAGCTATTAGAGAACAGAAAGCTATTGCTCATTTAAAAACTATGTTGCAGCTCATTTTTGCCTGGATTAAAAAACACCAGTGAGGGCCGGGCGCGGTGGTGGATGCCTGTAATCCCAATAGCTCTGGAGGCGGAGGCAGGAGGATCGTAAGCTCGAGACCAGAGGCAGTCTGCATAATTTAGTGACACCCTGTCTCAAAAAGTAAAACATGGGCTGAGGGTGCAGCTCAGTAGTCCAGCACTTGCAGAGTATGCAAGCATGAGGCCCTGGGTTCAACCCCCAGTACCACAAAAACAAAACAAAGCAAAACAAAACAAACAAACAAAAATATCAGTGAGATTATACCTTCAACTAACGATGTCATATTAGATAGGCATTGTGGACTGGTTGTCCAATTTCTGTTCTTTTGTTTTTTGGTTCTTCTTTTTGTTTTTGTTTTATTTTGACCGTCAACAGTCAATCTCAATCTCATGTAGCTTGTCTACAGCAAAAAAAGAGCCAGGCACAAAAAGTATTGTTTATGTGGCTCCATTTATATGTTCAAAGCCCAGGAGTAAACTGGATACCATGGTGCACACCTATAATTACAGTGACTTGTAAGACTCAGGCAGGAGGATTGTTATCTCAAGCCCAAAGACAGCATATGTAATTTAGCAAGACCCTGTCTCAAAAAGTCAAAACATTGGGGTGGGCTGGGGGTACATCTCAGCCATAGAGTACTTGCCTAGCACTCCCAAGGCCGTGGGTTCAAACCCCCAGTACTAAAAAAAAAAAAAAAAAAAAAAAAACAGGTTTGGCTAATTTATGGTGGTAGGTATCAGAATATTTGGTGAATTATTTATGGAGTTCACTGAATGAAAGCTCAGGGGAGCCCTCTGTGGTGTTGAAAATATTCTATACCTTGATCTAGCTATTGGTTACTCAGAGATATATATATTTTTTTCTGGACATAGATGCACACACTTGTAATCTCAGCAACTCCGGAGGTAGAGGCAGGAGTATTGTGAGTTCAAGGCCAGAAGCAGCCTGTATAACTTGATGAGACCCTTTCTCAAGATAAAAAATTAAAAAGCTGTGCTGCAAGTACAGCACAGTGGTATAGCACTTGCAAAAAAGTTAAAAAAATAAAAAAAAGAATCATTGATAAACACTGCCCTACCAAAGGATGAAAGCACATGTTTTCTTCCCCAGAGTGTTTCTAAATTCTACCCAAGGACAATGGTTATTTCTCTGTGTATATCAAGACATTGTGTTGTACATCTTAAATGTATACAATAGAAAAGACTTAACAGAGCCAGGCATGGTGCCACATGCCTATAATCCCAGCACTTTGGAGGCTGAGGCAGGAAGATCATGACTTCAAAGGTGACCTGGGTTACATAATGGGACCCTGTCTCAAAATAAAATTAAAAAATACATATTTGCTCCATATTTATAATAAAAGAATTGAATTATTATTCTACTGCCTTTCCTTAGATTTTATTAATTCACAGGAGATGTCTATTGCATATGTGTGTAAACAATACATAGTCACTACTTTGTCTCTTGGGATGCTCCTTTCCTTTGAGTGTGTGGAATGTAACACAGGCATTCAGGGAAAAGGAGAAGATGATGTGTTATTATGGAAGTCATCTACTTTTCTCTCTTTGTATACATTATTTAAAGGAAAAATGATTTACTATTATATTACTCTCCTATTACTCTCCTATTAATTAATTAACAAATTAATTTTTGTCATCCTGAAGAGTAGAACCCAGTGCCTTGTGCAAACTTTGGAAGCACTCTGCCACTGAGATGCATCTTCCAGGTCTCCCCATCTTTTGAGCATTTTATATTAAGACAGGGTCTCCCTAGGTTGTGCAGGCTGCCTCTAACCTGAAACTTGCCATTCTCTTGACTCCACCTCCCGAGTCGCTGGGATTACAGTGTGTGCCTCTGCTCTCCTATTAGTGCCTGGCTCTGCTCTCCTATTTAAAACAAAGGCAAGATCATTTTTTTTTTCTGTGCAACTTGGGCAGTTTGGGCATCCCAGTGTCACCAGAGGATCTCTGTGGGAAAGTGAGGCACAGACATGGGGTGGCAAGGATGATGAAAGTCCACTTTGCTTTCTTGGTGGTGTTGTGTTAGCTTCAGCCCTACACGATGCAAAGATTCCTTACTTACATATTCTAAGAACATCTTGCTGAAACAGAAATTCAATATCTTCTCTGTTCTCCTTCAAACTATTCCCTATCCAAGGGATCCTCTTCATGTGAAAATCTGATCCTGTCAATTCACTGCTCCAAAATCCTTCATGTGCTCCTCACTGTCTAGAAGAAAATGTGTAGAATCTTAGCTTGGAACATAATCCTTTCATAGTCCCACATTCCTAGACTCTTTTAAATGCTTCATTTCCATGAGCATTTTAGCCTCCAGCTCTTCCAAATGGACTCTAGATCCTTGTGCCAAGGTATTTTGAGTCTCAGTGCCTTTGCACATGCTGTGTCCCCTCCTCAGAATACCCTTTCTCTAGTTGTCTCACTTCATAAACACCCAGTCTAACTCCGATATCACTACATTTGGGAAAAGCATTTGACCTGATTCACCACAGATTGGCATTGTCTTGCCACTATGTCAGAATAGCTGCAAAAAGGTAAATTTTCCTTGAGTGTCAGTCTCCCCCTTACCACACTGTATACCCTAACGAGGTCTATTCTGTTTTAATGGTTAGTGCCAATCCAGAGTAGAATTTGTTGTTGTTGTTAGGTGCCGTCAAGTCGGTATCCGACTCATAGCGACCCTCATAGGGTTTTCAATGGCTGACTGTTTCGGGATTGCCTTGGGAGTGGATTGCCAGGCCCTTCTCCCATTTTTGCGGTGCTGGGAATTGAACTCGGGACCTCAGAGACTGCAGCGCAGTGCTCTACCAACTGAGCTAAATCCCAGCCCACGAGTAGAATTTAGTAAGTATATATTAGAACTAATGGAAGAATATTTCAAAAGAAGACAATTTCAGATTTCTGACATTCTGTTTTATGATTGTTGTTGTTTGTTAGGTGCTGTCAAGTCAAGTCTGACTCATAACGACCCTAGGTACAGCAGAACGAAACACTCCCGGATTCTGTGCCAGGCACATGATCTTATTTATGTTTAAGCCCATTATTGTATACACTGTGTCAATCCATCTAGTTAAGGGTTTTCCTTTTTTTGTTGTTGACCTGCCGCTCTCCCAAACATGATGTCCTTCTCCAGAGATTGGTCCCTCCTGACTACATGTTTTATGATAGTCACATTATAATTAGGAGTTTTTAGAGAGCAGACACTAAGTCTCATTCATCTTTGTATTTCTAGTGCTAACACAGTGCCTGGTAGTAACATTTAATAAATGGTGAATGAATGGAGGCATGAGTGAATAAATGATGTGTTGTCATGATCCAATGGATGCCCGGGGCTCAGTTCCATTCATCACTATATAGGATAGAAGCATCCAACGTTGCTACAGGCAACAGCAATGACTCAGGCTCCTCTCTCTTTAGTTGAATGGCTAATGGTATAACAAAGGAGGTCACAACCATTGCTCAAAAGACTGTAAAGTCAAAGTGGCCTGAGGTTAGCGTAGTAAAACATATACTCATTAGGTCCTTAGTTCATTTGTTTATTTATTCAGTGGATATTTCCTGAGGTACAATTCCTAATATGAGACTCTTGAAGCCAGATGTATTTCAGAATTCAGATATTTGTCAGATTTTGGAATTGTGATTTTCTGTATAATATGTAGGTGGGGTCTGGGACAACAGCATGTAATCAAGGTCATTAATATTTTTGTAGAAAAGTATATTTACATTTATACTATGTTGTGAGACAAGTAATAACTATAACTAGGCTTAAGATTTGGGAGAAGGACCTGGCAACCCCCTCCCCAAAAATCAATCTGCCATTGAAAACCCTATGAACAGCAGAGAAGCACTGACAATAGTGTTTCCCCTGTTGTACAGAGGGTCGCTATGAGTCGGATACTGACTCGATGGCACCTAACAACAACAACAACAACAGGCTTAAGATATTTCAGGTTATATTTTACCTTTAAAGTTCAAGACAGATCAGGTTTCACTGTCAATTGCGTTGTGAAAGGCCATCAGGTTTGAGGGCTTTGGAGTTGTGAATAAAGCACTGTAGAAGAGGGCTGAGAAAGTAGCTGAATGGTGGAGCATTCAGATAGGCTTGAGGTTCAGTCCCCAGCACTGCAAGAAAACAAAACAAAATAACAACACCACAAGCCCCAAAAGAGAAATAACATATGTTCTCACTCATATGTGAGAGCTGAATCAAACTTAAAAGAAGGAAATATCCTATACATAAATTGGAACATAATAAAAAGCTCCTGTAAACTTATCATGCCTGCAGCCATAGCCCTATGGCATCTGATCCCGTCAGATCTTGGAAGCTAAGCAGGGTCGGGCCTGGTTAGTACTTGGATGGGAGACTGCCTGGGAACACCAGAAGCTGTAGGCTTGGGAGAAGGACCTGGCAACCCCCTCCCAAAAAATCAATCTGCCATTGAAAACCCTATGCACAGCAGAGAAGCACTGACAGTAGTGTTTCCCCTGTTGAACAGAGGGTCGCTATGAGTCGGATACCGACTCGACAGCACCTAACAACAACAACAAAGTAAACTTATCATAGAAGGGACAATTTAAGGAGTGGAAAGAAGGAGGGTGGGATTAAGGAAAAGGAAGTGATAATGGGAAAAGATGGGAGGGGCAGGAGGGCCAACTAGGAGGGAGGAAGGTGGGAGAGATCAACCTCAAAATAAACATCTCAACTTTATTAGTACGGGAAATAATAATAATACCAATAATACCAAAGGATGGCAATAATGAGAACCAACTAGATCACTCATGTAATATTGCTGAGAATGTAAAAAAGGAGATCACTATAGAAAAAAGTTTGGACTTAAAATCAGGATGCATGTATATAGATAAATATTCCCACAAAAAGACATACAAGTAGAAAGGAAATCATTGGTGGGGGGATGGGGATGGGGGTGGAGGGTCATGAGAGGGTAAGGGGGAGGTTATGTGAGCAATGTACAATGAAATGCATTTATGGAAATGTCACAATGAAATGCATGTCAGAATGAAACCCATTAAGTTGTACATTAAAAATTTCCAATAAAAAAGAAAAAGACCAACATGGTCGTTTTGAATCTACTTCAGGCTACACAGCAACAGTCTTTTGAAAAAAAAATATATTCCTCTGAAAGAAATTTCCTTTGGAAGAACAAATTTAGGAAAAGTATCCAGAAAGTATGCTATCAGTGATTCCTAATATGGTTTCATTGAATAAAAATTATCTCAGAGGACATTAACAAAATCTGAAGAACTTAAATACTTTCTTTTTTTCTGGTTCTGGGAATCAAACCCAGGGCCTCATACATACTAGGCAGCACTGAGCCATATCCCTAATCCTAAGTGTACTTTTCATTGAAACATGTACCTTAATATCACATTGTTCTTCTTAACCAGTAGCAATGTGGAAAGAGGGCTCCTAATTCTAAAATAGCTGGTAACTTGCATCTGTATTGTGAGGGGAAACGTTGAGGAAAGGCAGGACAAGGGGACAGTAATAAAGGAACAAAAAGAAGTAGCTAAAATTAGAGATCATAGTGTTCCAGGGTCTGCTAATTAAGTTTATATTATGCCTGAAAATGTTGTGGAATTGTTACATTTTCCTGTTATTTAACATTGGACATTCTTTTATCTATGCAGAATGCATTCCTTTTTTCGCATGAAAAATAAAATGAAAGGAAAGGAAAAGAAGAAAAGTAGATAAAGGAACAGTTACTTTGTGTAAATGTTGGAGAATGATATTCTCTCAGTAGGGTTTTAAATCTCATTGCTTCTGACCAGATGCTGTCTAGAGTTTTACCTATAGGTGAGACTCTGTTCAAAACTTTTAAGAAAAATACATGAAAAATACATATTTCTCTCAGTTGTTCTGGCTCCACAATGTCTTTAAACTGTTTCCTCCCTCATGTCCTGTGTTTTGTGGGAAATTAAGATTATATAGTTGAGCTACTTTTCAAGGGGTCTTATCAGACCCTGCCAGGGTGTTCTGGTTAAGGTTTTGCAGAGAAGGGTTTGCACTGCATGAAGATCTGTGTGCTGACATGGATCGGGATTAGGTACTAATGGATCAGCATGGTGCAGAGTTCATGAAGACCCAGCAGTATCTGTTTTTGCTCCTGTGTTTTCTGTCTTTGGTTGCCCCACCGTGCGCTGCCTGCCCTGGCCTGCTTACTCCATCTATTTGTCCTCAGGCTCTTTCTGTTTTAACCTCTGCTTCTGTCAACACTGACTCACTAACACAGAAGACTTTTGCATTGGCTTGGAGAATATCTTAGATCTTTTACTGAGACAATATTTTCTCCTTGCCCCACCCTCATAGAATCATCAATATCTCTTCTCCATGTTTGAGTTCCAGTGGGGTTAACCATGAAAAGGAAAAGGAAAAGACAGAGACATTGGGAAGATGCTACCACCTTTACCTAATATTCAGGCACATAAGAATGTACAGTAGACAGTTTTTCCACCTCTTCTTCATTGACCCAGAGCAGTACTGAGAGAGATTTTAGGAGGAAAGAGGAACATCACTAATATTCATAATGCTGGGGCAAAAAGAGAATTTTTACAGTTTAATCACTTTTTCTGATTGAAGGATGAAGGACTCTGCCATCTTATGAAGGGTTTTCAGAGGTCAAAGCAGGTGGAAGGTTGACTGTGATGGGATTGGGAGATCTTGATAGAACTAATGTCATTCATCTATGTGTGAGTCTGGCCTCTCAGGAAAACCTGTCTCTGAGGGTCCCAGCAGAAACCATCATGTCATTACAAACTAGCCCATGCTCATCAAACTCTTTCACAGAAAATGTCAATTACTACTGAACGTTAATTAAAATCCCCAAACCATGACTCTTAGACCTCTCACAAGACTTGAGAAAAAGCCATTTAGGAGTAATGGTAGTGGTAATTACTTACTGAACATGTACAAATGCCAGGTAATGAGCTATGTGCTTTACATAGATTCTTTCATACCATCTTCACCACAACTCTATGAGATGGGGGCAATTATTATCTCCTGTTTGATGGATGGGACCACTGAGGCCAAGAAGAGTTCAGTAGCCTGGCTAAGGTCAAGGCTGCTAAGTGGTGGTCGGTAGACTGGCTGCAGAGCCTCACTCTCAGCCCTGCAGTGTGTATGGTGGAGGAGAGATTGGAACTGCTGCCATTCCAATTACTTGTTCAGTGTCCCTTGTCTGAAATGCTTGGGACTCAAAGGGTTCAGATTCGGGATTTTTTTTTTTTTTTGCAATATTTACATGTACACAATGAAATAACTTGGTGATGATACCCAAGTTTAAATACAAAATTTATTTTTGTTTCATATACATATTATGTACATTTCCTGGATATAATTTTATATCATCTTTTTAGTGTCTTTGCATTTTGACTGTGACAGGACACATGAGTAAAATTCTGCTGAATACCATTCAAAAGTGACTGCAGCAGTATATTGACAGGGAACTGCTGGAAAGTCAAACCAGATTCAGAAGAGGGCCTGGAACCATAGAAATTATTGCTGATATCAGGTGGATATTGTCCAAAAGCAGAGAGTACCAGTAAGATGTTTATCTTATTGACTATTATCCATTTTATTGACTATGCAAAGGCATTTGACTGGGTGGATCACAACAAATTATGGATAATATTATGAAGAATGGGAATATCAGAACACTTAATTGTACTCATGAGGAATCTGTACATGGACCAAGAGGCAGTCATTGAAACAGAACAAGGAAGCACTGCTTGATTTAAAGTCAGGAAAGATGTGCATCAGGGCTGTATCCTTTCACCATACCTCTTCAGCCTCTATGCTATGGGAAAAATCCGAGAAGCTGGACTTTTTGAAGAAGAACACAGCATCAGAGTTGGAGGAAGACTCATTAACAACCTGCATTATGCTGATGACACAACTTTGCTTGTTGAAAGTGAGGAGAATTTGAAACATTTATTGATGAAGATCAAAGAACACAGCCTTCAGTATGGATTACATCTCAACATTAAGAAAAAAAATCCTTACAACTGGATCAGTAAACAACTTCATGGTTCATGGAGAAAAGATTGAGTTTGTCAAAGATTTTGTTTTACTTGGTTCTACAATCAGTACCCCCAGAAGCAGTGGTCAAGAATTCAAAGATATATTGCATGGGAAAAGCTGTTGCAAAAGACCTCTTTAAAGTGTTGAAAAGTAAAAATGTCCCATTGATGATGAAGGTGTGCCTGACTCAAGCCATGGTATATTCTGTTGTATCATATGGTTGTGAAAGCTGGACATTGAATAAGGGAGACAGGAGAAGAATTGATGCTTTTGAATCATGGTACTGGAGACGAATATTGAATATACTATAAACTGCCAAAAGAACCAACAGATCTGTCTTAGAAGAAGTGCACCCGGAGTGCTCCTTGGAAACAAGAATGGCTAGATTGTGTCTCATGTATTTTAGACGTGTAGTCAGGAGGAACCAATTCCTGGAGAAGGACATCATGCTTGGGAGTGTGGCAGGTCAATGGAAAAAAGGAAGACCCTCAATTAGATGGATTGACAAAGTGGCTGCTGCAGTGGGTTTAAACTTAAAAAATATAGTGTGTATGATACAGTGTTCTGTTGTACATAGGTTTGCTATGCGTCAGACTTGACTCGATGCCACCTAAAAACAATAACTCTCATCACATGAGGTTGGGTTTGGCATTTCCACTTTTGGTATGTCTGTACTCAGAAAGTTTCAGATATTAGACTGAGAGTTCTGGATTAGTGATGCTTAACCTGTACCTTATACAAGGTGACAACAGAAAGGGAAAGGTGTGTTGCCGGTTGTAAGAGAAGATAACTTTGGTGTTCTGATGCATTAAGAAGGCAGAATAGTGTCAGTTCTTAATTTGTCTAAACAACTTTCTGATAATAAAAGTATGTAGGTCAGTGATAATCAAGATTTAAAATGACCCTAAAGAATAGAAAGAGATGCAATTGAAATAGATAACTTTTTGTGTGTGCATGTGACATGGGGGTGGGGGTTGACCCCAGGACCTTGTGCATATTTTGCAAGTGTTCTACCTCTGAGCTGTACCCACCAGCCCAATTTTTACTTTTTTCTGAAACTGAGTCTTGCTAGGTTATGCAGGCTGCCTCTAGCCTCAAACTTGCAGTCCCCTGGCCTCCATCTCCCAAGTCACTGGGATAACAGGCAGGTGCCACTGTACTGGTAATAGATGACTCTTTATCTAGATTTTTGCAGGGTGAGCTGCCTGTTTCGGAGAAAAGCCAGGGTAAGGGTGGGGTATGGAATCTGCCATATACACTCTGACCTTGTTTTCTCTCAGTATCTCAACAAGTCTGGGACTGTAAATAGTTGAGCAAGAAAAACAAGTCAGGTTTCGAGCAGAGCATAGGATAAGCAAGTGAACAAAGGGAAGTAGCTGGGGCCCTGCCAGGAAGGAGATGTGGGGGCTCTTAACTCTTCTTTTTGATGTAGACCATGATGTTTTTTCCATCTTGTGCCAAAAGCTGTAATACTGATGATTCAACTGTCAGACAAGGTTGCCGCCTTAGACTAAGCCCTTTCTTTGCAGAATGGAAACCCTACCTCACACGGGGGTTGAGGAAATTCTAGGGAAACTAAGAATACTGTAGAATTGATCCTGCAGAAACAGCTGGACTTCCTGAGCTGAAGAGTCTTCTTGAGGCCAGGGGGTAGAAGAAGGCTCTGTTCTAGAGGGAGGAAATTGGGCAAGATGGAAAGGAAACCTTGTTATTGTCTCAATTTTCTGTGGAGTTCAGGCTATGCCCTGATCTAAGTCACCCCAACTTGTGTAAATTAATGGCTTTCAGGCTATGCCTCACCCTGAGTGACTCCATTTTACAGATCATCAATCTTCTCTGCTTTGAGTATAAATGCTGAGGGAGGATGACTCTACATCTTATTTGTGCACATAAGCAACCACCATCTGTCCTGCATAAACCGTAAGGCACAGACTGATAATATCTTATTCATGTGAATAAACTATTACCACCTGTGAACTTATTGAATCATGTCAGGAACACATGGACGCATAGGCATATCAACAATATATTAGAAAACTCAGGTCATGAACACCTAAAACCAAGGAGTGATGTAACCCCCTCACCTGGACCATGTAAAAGGAGAGATAGTTCACACTGGGACACAGTAGTATCCATCAACTTATCATTAGACCATCCAGTATGTGCATCTTGGATCAACAGGTGAGGAACTATTGCCTCTGTCCATGAGGCTTCACCTTGGCTACATCCCCCTGTATGATGCACCCTACTGCCTGCACCTTGTTTTAAACCTACCCTGCCCTGTATCTCACCTTGAACCAGCTCTGCAGTTCTGCTCCTCACCTTGAGACTGAGTAGGTGCCTCCCACAGCTCTGTGACTGGGTTCCTTAATATGTTATCTAACCACCTGCTATGACTCTCTTTACTTCTGTGTTAGCTCCCTTCTTTTGCTTTTAGTAAGGGCTTTTTGAACCTTGTAGCCACTTTAACCACTTTGTTTCTATTCTGTAACATTGTGTGACATGTAATGTGTGATCTGAGAATTAATATTAGTAATTCAGATTGAAATAAAATAACCTGTGATTGCTGATGGCCATTGACTATCAACTGAAATCAGGAATACTTGATAAATTAATACCAATGAAACAGACACAGCTTGTGAATTTATTGCTACTCAATAAATTCTGACATTGTAGAAAGACACAAATGTGTTCATCTGTTTCTGACATAGCATGCACATGAAACTTTCCTAAAGAAAGAACAGTGCATGTGTGTGCACTCACCCACATACATACATACATAGACAACTTAGTTTGTTGGTTTCTACTTTTTCAAGTTTTCTGCATTTCATAAATGCAGCCTAGTTAAGCATTTCTCATACAATTTTTTATAATTGGAGGCTGAAATTCTCTTTTGAGTCAGTACATAGCTGACAGGCACATCCCTGTTTCATATTTCCTATCAAGAAGTCAACATCACATGATCAAAGTACATTATATACATGTTTGAAAATGTCACAATGAAACCCATTATTTTGCACAATTAATGCAGGCTAATAGAAAGTACAAAAAAACTCCCTTGAACTGGTTGAAAAATGACACAAGTGGTCCTCAGTAATGAATTAAATAATATTTGTTGTTGTTGTTAGGTGCCATTGAGTCAGTGTCTGACTCATAGCAACCCTGCATACAACAGAGGAAAGAGTATTGTTAGTGCTTTTCTGCTGTTCATAGGTTTTTCAATGGCTGATTGCTTTTTGGGAGTGGGTTGTTGGGTCCTTCTCCCAAGCCTACAGCTTCTGGTTTTCCCAGGCGGTTTCCCAGCCAGGTACTAACCAGGCCCCACCCTGCTTAGCTTCTGAGATCTGATGGGATTGGACACCACAGTGGTATGATTGTAGGCCAAATAATATTTATCTTGTATTAACTTAAAAAGAAAAAGAGAAATTAACATCACTCTGTGACAAAAAGTAGGCAGCATTATAGTGGTTGGGGACAGAGTTGAAAGGGCATAAACTTTGGCATTAGAAGCTTTGGCCTTGAATCCTGGTTCTACAGTTTACTACTTCTGCGTCTGTAGCCAGCTTTCCAAATCTATCAGAGGTTCACTTTCCTCACTTATTAAATGGATATAGAATCTACCTTGAGTAACTGTGATACAGATGAAATGAGATAAATGTAAGTGTCAGGGTATTCAATAAATAGTAGACATTATTATCTGTGGGTAGATCTCCGACAGAAGCATATTTATGTACAGACTGGACACTTTCAACCTCCAACTAGACAGAGGAAACAATAGCATGTATATTGTACAGATCATTTATATTTCATGTAGAACGCATTGCATAGCATTCCCTCAAGCTGATTTACCTTGCTAATTACCTGTCATTCTGGCTACTATGGGAATTAGCTTGTCTTTCTTAGCAATCTCTAGTGGCCTGTTTGGTAAGGATGGCAGCCCAAAAGCACTCCATGTAGTTCGTGAATAAATATGCCCAGGGAATTCAGCCACAGAGAGAGTGATGCTTTCCCCCTTCAAATTGATTATCTCCAAAGAAAAAATCTTTGGAAAACTTTTTTTCTTAGGTGTTTGTGGATTACTTTTAGTCTTTCTCTTGTTTCTCATGTGCTCTCTCATTTTAACAGAACCAAAGTTAAGTTTTCTCCCCGTTTGCTCACAAATTGCAGTGACACGAATGTGTCCCTTTAATATTATATAGCATGTTGTATCTTTTCCATAGGCACCAGGAGATTCCATTTTCTCAGATTTCACTTTATCTGTTTTATAACATCCAGGAGAAAAACCATGGCAAAGTGCTCTCATCGATCAAGCATCCTTTTAATGTCTTTCTTTTGCTTCTTGGCAGTGTGACCTTTGATCTCTGCTATGTGACACCCCCCCCTCCAGTGTTGAGGTCATTATCCTAACCAAACTTAACATGCCTTCAATGCTTTACACTGTTCCTATTTTAACTGGAAGCAATACTAGCTACATAATGCTTTTTAATCTTAATAGCAAATAAACAAATAAAACTTGGAGCATTGCTTTTATAAGCCATTGCTTGCTTCATACCTTGTAAAACTAGGATTATAAACCCTCTAAAATGCCCTTTGGGCACCCTACAAAGCACAGTAATTATAATAGAACAAATTCCCCCCATTACTGGATTGTTAAACAGGTGTTTCCCAAAGAAATTAGTTTTCAGTTTATATTAACCTTTTGAGTCCATGTTGAACAGCAGTTTACACAAAAGTGACAGATTGTCTCTGTCCCATCATTTTACCAATCGGTCAAATGCCTGGTGTCATGTGAGTGGAACCCCAATTTGTGGCAATATAGCATAGGGTAAAGGGAACTGAGGGGAACTTGTACTTCTCTTTCGTGACCAGATACTATGGCATCTCTCAAGCATCATCCCTAGCAGAGCCTGATGGGAAAAAAACAAAAAACAAAAACAAACAAAAAAACAAAACATAAAGACTTCTATCAGCTAGTTTAGTGACTTTTCATACTTCGAAATTTTATTAAAAACCTTGCTAGGTGCTGTCAAGTTGTGTCTGACTCATAGCAACCCTCATAGGGTTTTCAGTGGCTAATTGTTTCGGGATTGCCTTGGGAGTGGATCGCCACATCCTCCCATTTTTGTGTTGCTGGGAATTGGACTTGGGACCTCAGAGACTGCAGAGCAGCGCTCTACCAACTGAGATAAATCCCAGCCCATAAAAATGCTTCATCTATATTAAATATTTTCTTATATTAAATGGTATTAATTAACTAACATTTTAAAGTGTTCTTTTACTAAATATCAATTTAATAAAATAATATTTTAAAATAAGGATTATTTAAAAATAAAAAAATTAAAATATACTTAAACTATTATTTAGACAAGGAAATAACATAGATATTATTTAAAATTAAAACAGTAAATACTGGTTTGTGAAGGGGCTTGAAAAAATGCATCTTTCTTCTCGGATTAAATTCTGAAATAATAGCAAAATATATCAAAAGAGGAAGGCCGATGGGAATTCCAAATATCTACTGAAAGCAGAGAATGTAGCATATATTCATGAGAAGTGGGTTTAATAATAGAGAACCCTGCTGAAGGTGTAGCTGTGTAATAGAGCACTTGTCTAACATATGTGTGGTCTTGGGTTCAATCCTTAGTCCACAAGTAAACAAACAAACATGCAATAGCAAACCCCACAAATGATCACAGCTAAGCACTCTGTCCCTGGCTAGGCACTCTGTCCCTGGCCTGTACTAACCTGGTAATACTCCTGGCAAAGAGGAGCAGAACACAGCCCAGGCTCCTGGACCCCAGGCTGGAGTGGGAGGGCTGGGGGCAGCATGGAGCTCACTGGCACCAAGTTCCTCCTGCACAACAAGTCTGGGGCCTTGGGTGTTTCCCTAGCAGAGCTTCCTCTGCTGTCCACTTAGAGGGAAGTATTGGTACTGGGTAAAAATCCATCTTCTACCATGGCAGTTAATTTGTTACCTTTTATACTTTTACCTTTCCCCAGGCTATTAAAACTATTCATATAGTATTAAAATAGAGAATGTGTATTATGGAGGAGGTTACTACCACTATATCAGTACTAGCCTGCAGAACCCTGTAGAATTTTGATGTTGTTCTGTATAACACTCCTGTGGTGAGAATAGTTATTATTCTTGCCAATAGGTGGAGGGTCTGCAGCCAGAGCACCCTAGCATCCAATTCTGCCTGATCTCGGAAGCTAAGCAGGATTGGCGTGGTTAGTTCACAGATGGGAGAACACCTGGAATACCAGGTGCTGCAGGCTAGGGAGAAGGACCTGGCAATCCACTCCTGAAACAATCCACTGTTGAAAGCCCTATGAATAGTAGAGAAGCACTGACATAGTGCCAGGCATGGCACAGCATCCAAGAGTGTTTCCTTCTGTTGTACATAGGGTCACTATGAGTCGGACCCAACTTGACAGCATCTAACAACAGAAACAACATAGGTAGAGAAGAAAACTGAAGGGCTTATGTGAGAGATTGAAGACCCCTGAGAATGTATGTATATGGTGCCCATCACTTGGGAAGCTATGCATTCAGAGCTAAATATTGCTCGACAATCACTTAGCAACACAAATGAGACTATGAACACATACCCAAGCCTGAAAAATCTCGTGCACCATTTGACCATAATATACTTATCCAAATGATCCAGAATATGCTAAAATAGCAATTAAAATTGTTTGACTCTTATTTCTCTTAAGAGCTCCACATCCATGTCTTGGATGTGTACTGTTATTCTTAAGCATTTCTCTCTCTTTTTTGACTCTTCAAATGTCCATGCTTAAATCTAAAGTGTGTACTGTCTCATCTGTAATTAATAAACTCTCTAGCTTTGTTTCTCTCTGAAAAAATTTTTTAAATTTTTCATCAAAATGAAAATACAAAGTTAAAGAAACTTTTAGAATCTTCTGACCCCTGAAAATATAAATCAGAAACTCAGATTGAGAAGAGCAGAGGTAGCAAAAAGAGAATTAGGAGGTGAAGTCATCAGGATATGTCTCTCCAGATGGCTGTTGGCTCCACGGCCTCGCATCTGACCACCTGCCAGGTTGCAGCGTTTGTTCTGTGTTCTCCTCGGACCTTGCTGTCTCACAGCTTGCCTGTCAGTTGAACATTTCAGCCAATCTTCTACTATCCTGAAAGTGGGGAACCTGTAGGAGGAAGGCACTTGTTTCCCTGGGGCCTGAGAAGAGTGGTAGGAATGAGAAGGAGGTATAGAAGACAGCTTGATGGAAAAAGCAAAGTTTGGAATTAGGTTTGGTTAGATTTGGGGTCTAGCTTCTAGTTATTGGACTTGTAGAAATTATTAACTTCTCTGTAAGAGGAAAATAAGTCCCTCTTCTTACATTTTTCTTAAAAAAAAAAAAGAAAGAAAATTGCAGAGAATCTGAAGCATGTTGTTGTTGTTGTTGTTGTTAGGTGCTGTTAAGTTGGGTCTGACTCATAATGACCATATGTACTACAGAACGAAACACTCCCTGATACTGTGCTGTGCTTAGGAGGCAAGTATTTTATATTAATTCAATTTAAAGAAAGTTTACTCTGGTGCAATGATAACATGCAGGATTTGCGATAAAATCCTTCAGCACGAAACACACAGATTTGAAAATAAAGTATGAATTTTACATATCATGTTAAACTATTGTAACAGGATCACATGTGATAAATTATTATTACCATGTTGTTGTTGTTAGATGCTGTCGAGTTGAGTATGACTCATAGTGACCCTCGTGGGGTTGTCAATGGCTGATTGCTTTAGACGTGGATTGTCACATCCTTCTCCTGTTTTTTGGGTGCTAGGGAATCGAATGCTGGTCCTCAGAGAGTGCAGTGCAGCACTCTACCAACTGAACTAAACCCCAGCCCCATTATTACCACATAAAACATAAACATTTTAAATTCAGCCCATACTGCTATCATTGTGATTTTCACTCTCTTAAGGCAGTGTCTAGAACCCCACAGTGATGTAAAGAATAAGTATCATGCTTCATGTATGTTTCATTGTCATCTATATTTACACAAATTTAAGAGTAATGTTGTGTTTTTTGTTGTTAGGTGCCATCAAGTCAGTATCCAACTCATAGCTACCCTACATACAACAGACAAAACACTTTGTCAGTGCTTCTCTGCTATTCATAGGGTTTTCAATGGCAGATTGATCTTTGGGAGTGGGTTGCAGGGTCCGTCCCCCAAGCCTACAGTATCTGGTATTCCCAGGCGGTCTCCCATACAAGTACTAACCAGGCCCAACCCTGCTTAGCTTCTGAGATCTGACAGGATCAGATGTCACAGTGCTACAGCTACAGGCTTAAGAGTAATATGAATTTATAATATGACAGATGTCCCTCAGCCTTTGTTTGTAGCTGATATATTAATTCATGTATACATCTAAAGCCATAAATTAGAATGTAAAGAGAAGGAAAAAATAGACAATTGATATTTAAAGGTAGGTTTATGTTTATGCAAAAATATGACAGGTTACACTGTACCAACATTGAATCTCAGGTCCTGAGTAACCAAGGTGTCAGACACTGTTTAATACATACTGTGGGCAGGAACTATGCATGACCCCACAGTTATTGTATGTGAATGGTATTCAGAGCCCCCCTTCCCTAGATCTAAAAATCCTCCTGGGGGCCAATTTTTGTTTTCAGATATCACATAAACTGCCAGGTGTTGAGTTGGCCAATGAATACGATGAATCAAACTGAAAGTAACATTCAAGCCTCTACCTACTATAACCAAGTGAACAAGAGACAAAAGACACCACTGGCTCCCCAGTGTTCCCTCATGAAACAGCAATGGGTGAGGGTCAGGCGACAAGCATCATAGATGAGGGGATTTGTGTTAGTGCAGATGAGTCTGGAGTGGAAAGCTTTTAGTGGACCCAGGAGGGCTAGGAGAAGGGAGAGAGGAAACGGATAAGAGTAGAAAAGTGCTAATTCATAGTGAAGAAAAGTGCCTTAGCTAAAGCGTCCTGGTAAGGTCTTGGTGGAAAGAACTAGGAAGGAATAAAGAGGCCTCCATATAGACAAGCCTAGAAAGCAGATAAACATATGTGCATGGCTGGCCTGGGGCTTAGAAATCAGTCCTTAACTTTAGCTTCTTCCAGGGAGTTGCACTGTTTTGCATGTATGATCTCACATCATCTTCACTGGAATTCTATGAAATGTATATTATTTTCACTTTCACAGATGAGGAAATAGGAGTAAATAAACTGTCCAGTGTTGCAGAGCTCTGGGATATGTTGTCTGGTGTGAAGTTCTGGGAGGATGTTAGATGACAAAGGAATTGTTTCTGACACCAAAAAGCTTATACTATCCTTGGTGAAACCAAGCATACTAATAAGTTATAAAGAAAGGAGATTAAGTTTAATTGCATGCAAAATTGTGAATAAACTTGTTTGGACAATATACTTCATTTGGCTAGTTATCCAGGCTGCTGTACAGTAGGGTTCCTACTGTGGAGCAGAGCTGTGGCAAACGACAGCCCAGGGCCAAATCTGGCTATGTTCATCTATTTTCAACCATCCATGCCTACTTTCTTATTGCAGTGGCAGAGCTAAGTAATTGTGACAGAGTGTGTGGCTCATAAAGTTGGTGCTTTCTAGACAGTTTGTCAGTTTCTGTTACAGAGTATAAAAAAAATAGCAGAAATGAACATACAAAATATGAACATATAGCAGAACAAACCATCTGCTGTAATAAATATGTGTAGTTAGCTCTTTTCAGGAAGAAATAAATGCCTGGTTTAAAAAAATAATTTTATTATGTTAATGCCTTGGTTCTTATCAAAGAAATCTTGTTTCTATTCTATATTATTGAATTATAAGTAAGCATATTTTAGGACTCTGACAAAAATTTGTAGATTCTTGATTGGTTTATTGATTGATTTATTTCTGAACATTTCAAGCAGAGATTTTGTCAAAGAATTAAAATTAAAACTAAAAAGTTTCAGAAAGACTCAAAATCTGTCTAATCTTGATGAAATTTTCATCTCAATGCAAGAAGAAACAGGATATTAATCCGACTAGCTGAAGTTCACATCTATTTATTTTATATATAGGGAAATATCTTAAGTATAGTTTGCATTCTCTTGGCTCTTTATAAGCAGCATCTTTAATTACCTGAAACCTTTACATTCTTCTGCTTGGTGACTTTTTCACATTTCATGTAGTGATTAGCTAGAGTGGAAAAACAGGAAAAGCCAGAAGTATGACACTAAAGAAATAGCTTTGGGAGTCTGGAGTTCCAATGTTGGCTGAGCAGTTTGCTGGCTTATGCCGACATCAAATCTCCTTGCCCTCATTTCCACTGCCTGAGTTTGGAGACTCATAGTTATCCATGTGGGGTAGGGCCTCCAAACTAAATTCTTCCTTCTCTCTGTCTGAACACCTATTGCTCTTTCCTATATCCTTGGGATCCTTAACAACAGAATTAATCTATTGAGTTATTAATTTCAGTATGTGTTTAGAGACTTCTGTAAAAGCTTAAGTAACCTCTTTACTATTGAATGAGGTATTCTGGGAGTGTTAACTTTTCATAGCTAGGACAAAATACCTGAGAGAATCATTTTATGAAGAAGAAAGGTTTTAGAGGTTTCAAATAGTGATTACTTGACCCTGGTGCTTTGGCTCTGTGGTGGAATACCACATCATGGCAGGAATGTGTGACAGAAGAAGTCTGTTTACCTCATGGCAACTAGTAAACAAAGAAAGAGTCAGGGAGGAGCAAGGGTGGCAACATCCTTGTTGAGGGCACACCCCCAATGACCTAATTTCCTTTAACTAGGCCCCACCTCTTAAAGGTTCTACCACCTCCCAGTAGCACCAGAGGCTTGGGCCAAAGCCTTTAATGTGTGGCCCTTTGGAGGACCTTTTAGATACGTACTCTAGTAGGAGGTTGGTTGGGGTGAACCAGGAAAGAGGGAGGGCACGGTGTAAGTGCTAAAATCTCCACCACATGAGAGCCTCTTGTTCATTGTAAGCCTGGTTAGGGAAAAGAAATGAGAAAGGACCCGTTAGTTGGATTTGCAGACTTCCTAAACTCTCCTTTACTGGAAGTTTCCACTAGAGTCAGATGACCCACCAAGGCCTTGCATGATAACCCCCGATCTCCCAATGTGGTCTTTCTGGTCAGCCTTCTCCAGAGCAGAACTGTCAACTTGAGGCCCACTGCCTCATCTGCAGTTGTCTTGCTCTGCGGAGAGGCTGGAAGTCTGTGGGTGCTCAAGCTCCAGACCTCCCTTCACCAGTGCTGAGGTCACTGTTCTTTCTTTGTAGGGTCAAGCTGGACTCTGAGCTTTTCCTTTTAAGTATGTGTCTTAAACCCCCAACAGGTTTCTCAGGCACAAGGGAAATCTGACCTCATTTGGCTGGTCGTTGTTGAGTGTGGCACTTTCTCAGTTCTCTGTCAGGAGAGTTCTTCATAAAGTAAAGTGAGAACTTAAGCCATTCTCCACAGGAGATTATTTGGGAGTTGTTGGTGTTTTTCACTTCTTATATATCATTTACTTTGCTTGTTTTATTTCTTGTTGAGAGAGGTGTGTTAAATTTCTGTAAGACTGTGGATCAGTCAATTTTTCTTTAAAATTCTACTATTTCTGTTTTGAAAAATTTGAAATAATATTTTAGATGTACACAGGGTTAGGATTGTTACATCTTCCTGATTAAAAAAATTTTTTTTTGATACAAGATCTCATTATATACCCTAGGCTAGCATTGAAGTGTGATTCTTCTGCCTCAGCCTCCTGAGTGCTAGTATTATAGATGGGCACCACCATGACTGGCTAATATTATGATTTTAACCTTTGTTTTCCTACTGATTACCTTTTTTTTTTTGTCTTAAAGTCTATGTTGTTTAACACTTGCCTAGTATGTCTAGTTTTCTCCATTTCAGTGTAATTTATCTTATTTTGTTAGTGTAAAAAAACTCAATGGCAGCCACTGCCAGGTCAATTCTTGCAATGACACCCTGGTCATTCCTGATCTTTAAGGTGATCAGAGGATTTCTGATTGGGAGACTGAATCTATTTCTAGAGGTCAGAGTGAGAAGGCTATACCTTAGAGATGGTATTCAAGATGGCTTTAGCCAAGGTACTTAGGGTAGCAACAATCAGTACCATTCATTAGCAGTAAGCTCTTGGGCAGAGGGATAGCAAAAATAATACCACAGGGAGAAGGAACCAGAGGCATAAGCACAGAGACACAGCAATGAGGCAGTACTTTGCAAGGAAAGAATTGGGTTTCCTTATTTACTTTTCCCATAGTCTTGCCTCAAACAGATAATGGATGTCTGGCTTAGATGATGGCATTGTGAATGATAGTTGCCACTTCCTTGGAGCATTCCATGTCTAGATCATTAAGTCATTATAGTTCCCAATAGTCAAGAATACCTTTAATGACTATCCTGCTCATTCCTGCTATGTTTCTGAAGGGATGCCATCTTTAGGACTTTATCTTTAAGAAATGGCCACAGAAGAAGTCAAGGAGATGAGAAAGACCTCTTCCAGGTATTTGACCATTATGTTTCTTGATCAGATGACCCAGCTCTGTGCTCAAGAGCAATTTCTGTTCCTACCCTTGTCGCCTTTGCCTATCCTAAATACCATTATCATTTTAAGACTTTAGATCGGTGATTTCTGGGAGAAGCCATAGTGTACTTTGCTATCAATGTCCTTTCTGTAACTAAAGAAAAAATTTTTGAGACAGTGCCTGACTATGTAGCGTAGGCTGGGCTCAAACTTGTGATCCTCCTGCCTCAGTCTCCTGTGTGCTAGGCTTACAGGTGTGTACCACATCTGGCTTAAATTAACTTTTAATTACTGAATAAATATTGTATATATTCATAGTGTACAGTTTGATGTTTTGAAATAAGTACACATTGTCAAATGACTAATTTGAACTAATTAACAAATGCATTATCTTACATAATTATCTTTTTTTTTAGCGAAAACACTTAAAAAACTACTCAACCATTTCTAAGAATATTGTAGGTTGTCATTACCTACAGTCACCATGCTATTTCATAGATATTTTGAACTTATTCCTCTTGTCTATCTGAAATTTTGTATCCTTTGACCAACCTCCCAACCCCCACACCCAGCCCCTGGTAACCACCATTTTTTAGATTCCACATAAAAGTAAGATCATGCAGTATTTGTCTTTCTGTGCCTGGTTTATTTTACTTAAAATGATATCCTCCAGATTCATCCATATTGTTGCAAATGACAAGATTTCCTTATTTTTTAAGGATGAATAGTATTCCATGCTTTCTTTATTCAACCATTGATTGTCATTTAGGTTGATTTCACATTTTGGCTATTGTGAATAAAGCTGTAATGAATATGGAGGTGCAGATATCTCTTTGACCTGGTTGTTTCATTTCTTTGGACATATACTCACAAGTGGAATTGATGGATCATGTAGTAGGTCTATTTTTAATTTTTTGAGTAATTGCTATACTGTTTTCCATAATGGCTATACTAATATACATTTCTAGTAACAGTGTATAGTAGTTACTTTTGTGTAGCTATGACCAAAATACCAGGGAGAACAGCTTAGAAGGGGGAAAGATTTATTTTGGCTCCTGGTTTCAGAGCTTTCAGTTTATAGTCCTTGGCTCCATTGATTCTGGACCTGTGGTGATGCAGAACATCGTGAGCATGAGTGGAGGAGGAGGCTATTTACCTCATGGAGGATAGAAAGCAGCAAGCGCAGAGACAGGAAGGGGACAGTAACAAGATACCCTCAAGGACCTGCCCCAAGGGACTGATTCCTTTAGGCAGGCTCTACCTCCTAAAGTTTCCCCACAGGTCTGTCAGCTTATCATTCCATGGGGGCTTGCATGTTGCTGTGATGCTGAAAGCAATGCCACTGGTATTTCAGATACCAGCAGGGCCACCCATGGTGGGCAACTTCCAGCTGAGCTTCCAGACTAAGACAGACTAGGGAGAAGGACCTGGTAGCTCACTCCCAAAACAGCCATTGAAAACCCTATGAATAATAGGGAAGCACTGTCAAAGATAGTGCCAGAAAATGAGCCCCCCAGGCTGGAAAATATTCAAGAAACTGGGGAAGAGTTGCTTCCCCAAAGCAGAGTCAACCTTAATTACACGAATGGAGTAAAGCCCCTAGGACTTCCTTTTGCTGATGTTGTGTGACTCAAAATAAGAAGAAACCTAAAACTGTGGCTGCCACATTGGGCCCAGACACAAAAAGATCATGGACATGGCACATTGTTGGGTAGTGTTTTGTTCTGTTGTACATAATCTCTCTATGAGTGAGTCAGATCCAACTCAAAGACTCCCAACAAAAACACCCTCCTAAAGTTTCCAGAACCTCCCAAAATAACACCAGCATCTGGAGTCAAAGTGTTCAACACACAAGAGTGTGGGAGACATTTCATATTCAAACCATAATGATATGCAAGGGCTTCCATTTCTCCACAACCTTGCCAGCACCTGGTATCTTTCATCTTTTTGATAATAGCCATCCTGAGAGGTGTGAGGTGACACTTCACTTTTAATTTTAATTTCCCTGATGATTAGGTATGTTGAACATTTTTTCATATACATTTTGGACATTCATAAGTCATTTTTAATTTTCTGTATTTATGTTTTCAAGATGTCTTTTTAGCATATAACTTATTTTTAAAAAAATACAAAATTTTCTGACCTTGAACTTCTAAATTTATCCATTCACATTTATGATGATTGCTAACATATTTGATTTTGTATGTACTACCTACTTTGTGATTTAATTTTATCATTTTTGGGGGTGCTGCATTTTGTCATTTCCTATTCTCTTTATTCATTATTTTTCCCATTATAGTTTTTAAGGTATACAATCCATTTCTAGTTCTTGTAGTAATGATTAGAATTTGAACATGCATAATTGATTTTAAAAAGTCTGAAGTAATATCTCCTCTTCTCTTGAGGACATATTTTTAATTTTACTTTTCCCATCACATTTTCAGTGCTATTGATGCCTAGTATTTTAGTTTTATCTTTTTTAACCTCCTCCATTCAAAAACATTCTTTTGTAAGTAAAACACCTACAGTTCCCTTATGACAACCACTTTGCCATTTTTTTCTTCAGCTCAGTCCTTGGTTCAGTTTTCTTCATCTTTCAATTATTTCTATAAAGATAGGAAAATAATTTTATTCAATTTTTTTCCTAAAATGTTTATAATTATACTCTAATTCTTTTTTATTAGAGTATACTAACAGTATGAAATAATGGGTTTCACTATGACATTTTCATACACATATATAATGTATTTTAGTTTACCTGAGCCTAAAATATTTTAGCACTTTGAAGGTATTATGAATGTTGCTGTTAGAATTTGATTGTTGTACCCTTTTGGGCTGGGGTTCAGTTGGTAGAATGCTGCTCCACACTCTCTGAGGACCTGGATTAGATCTCCAGCACTGCACAAAATGGGAGAAGGATGTGGCAATCCACTCCCAAAGCAATCGGGAAACAATCAGCCACTGAAAACCCTATGAGGGTTGCTATGAGTTGGACATGACTCAACAGCACAAAATAACAATAACAACAAATCTTTCCTTGCAGTTAATCTGTCTTTTGTTCTTTGGTTACATTTAAGATTGTCTGTGGTGAACTACAGTTTCACTACCATTTGTCTAGGTGTGCATTTATTTTTATTTATCTTGTTTTGTACTCAGAGAGCCCTTTAAATCTGAGGACTTATGTCTAAAATTCAAAGAAATTTTTCTTCTAAAGTGTAAATTAAATACATAAATATATATTAGAATTTCCAATTCTATACTCTATGATTAAACTCTTTCTAAACTGTATTTTTCTGGGTTAGTTTATAGTGAATTTTTTCAAATCTACATGAACCACTTAATCCTTCCATTAATGTCAGCAATTATATTTTACAAATCAATCACTAAATAAATGTTATTATCTTTCCTGGAGTAATTCCAAACATACTGATTATATAGTCTTTCTCAGGTTGTTCTACTCTCTTGGGTTCTTAACAATGTTATTCTTCCTATTGGTTATACTGCTGTCTTTCCCCTGGGGTAGATTGCTTCCTTGTGAGGTTTGAAATTTATTCAAGTTTGGTTCACATTTTGGTTGGTTTTCATTTTTATGTGGGTTTATTGAGTAATGTGGAATTTTATTCTAATGATTCTGCTTAACTTATCACTGGTTTAGGATACCCTCTTTCTTTGTGTGAGACAGTATCTTGCTGTATTGTCCAGGCTGGTCTTAAACCCTTGCTCTTAAGTGATCTTCTTGCCTCAGCTTCCCAAGTAGCTAGGATTATTGGTGCATACCACCATGCTCACCTTTGGTTTGGGAGATAATTTTTTTTTTTTTTTGCCATAGTTGGCGGTTAAACCCAGGACTGCACACATACTTTGCAAGCGCTCTAAAATTGGGCTGCACCCTCAGCCCGTTTTTATTTTCCTTTTCTTTTTGAGACAGACTCATGCTAAGTGTATTAGTCAACTGTCATCATCATAGCAGAAAATCCAACCCAGACAAACTTGGGGGGAAGAGGTTTATTGGGAGCTCACGAGAGAGATAGTCTATAACGGCAGCAGGGCAGGAATGGCAGCAGCAGCAGCAAGATCCTATTGAAGGTGACCTTATGGCACAGTGGACCAGAAACAGAGAAACACTTGAACCTTGGGTAGAAGGGACCTCCAAAGACCCACTCCTCAGTGACATCACTTCCACAAACTTAGACCTGCCTCCCAAAGTTCCATGATCTCCACAAACAGCCCCACCAGCTGAGGACTGAACATTAAAGTACATGACATTTGGGAGACACTTTATATTCAAACCATGACACTAAGTTGTACAGGCTGGCTCTGGCTTTGAGCTTGCCACCATACTGCCTCAGCCTCCTAGGTCACTGGGATAGCAGGTGTGAGCCACCATGCCTGGCTGGGAAAATTTTTATATTCATTTCTCAATTGTGGAATCTAGACTTGCCTATAGTACAAACCTACAGGTTCTTTCTGGGTACCTTTTGCACTCTGAATACACATACAAATATGTAATAGTATTTTACCCAGCACGTAAGTATTCATAGCAGAAAGGCTCTATGTTAACACTGTTCATGATTTTGTAGGACTGTTGTTAGGTACTGTCAAGTTAGGTCTGATTCGTAGAGACTCTAGTACAACAGAATGAAATACTCCATGATTGTATGCCAGGCACATGATCTTTTTTATGTTTAAGCTCATTGTTTCAGACATTATGTCAATTCATCTAGTTGAGGGTCTTCCTTTTTTTACCTTGACCTGCTGCCACACTCCAGCTGCCGCCTAGGATCCAGGGGGTCCCGAAGGCAGATGAGGAGTTGGTGATTGGGTAACAGACGCAGTAGCTCGGAGACTATGTGGATCTGTTCCGTTTATTTTTCAGAAAGCTCAATGTTTTATACAATTTTTTAGGCTTAGGTCATGTAAGCAGTAGGAATAGCACATGCAGCTATTCATGAAACAAAGTTTCATAAGCACCTGTTAATCATAACAATCCATAGTTTAAAACACAAACTTTATTATCTCCAGACACCAAATACTTGGAAGGTTTTTTTCTTTTTAGGCTTTTTATAAATGATAAACTATAATAGGGTATTTGAACTCTATCCTTAGTGAACAACAGTCTCTACTCTTTTTCTCTAACTGGGAACCAAGGTTGTAGATAAGCACCTCCCCATGTTGTGTATCCACTCTTTTCCCCAGCTGGGAGCCAAGGTCGGCCTTTGGACAGATAAGCACCTCCATGTTAAATTGTCAAGGAGGCTTTTGTGTTGTGGGGACGGGCCTGTGTATTCTTTTGATTGTTCTATACTTTCTTTGTAAACCTTAACTATCATAGGTGGAGCCACTTTAGTCCAAGTAGGGGCTAACAACTCAGCCTGCTGCAGCTGAAGCATAAATTACTTAACACTTGAGTTCCAGGATGGAAATTGCTGATCAGCTTCAACTAGAATATTGTCCACATAACCTTTACAATTGGAGGTCATTACTTCTAATTCATTTACAAATTTCCTCAGTCATGTCATTCTTTCAGCATTTGTTTCATTAGAGTTTAATACAACATTAGTTATGAGTATTAGTCCTAAACATAAGGTAATCATAATAATTAGAAGCAGTAATCCTATTCCTAGAAAGCAAAAAGCACATTTTCCTTTTCTCCATCCCCATCCATTTCTTGGAAGATGAGTTCCTTGAACCCCTCTTCCCCATATCTGGACCTTGTCATACAATATGGTTAGAAATGGCTGTGACAACCTGCCACTCTCCCAAACATGATATGCTTCTTCAGGGATTGGTCCCTCCTGAGTACATGCTCAAAATATGTAAGAGGCAGTCTAGCCTTCCGTGCTTCCAACAAGCCCTCTGTTTGCATTTCTTCTAGGATGGGTCTATTGGTTCTTTTGGCAACCCATGGTATATTCAATATTCATCTCTAGCACCATCAAAAGCATCAATTCTTTTCCTGTCTCCCTTGTTCAATGTCCAGCTTTCACAACCATATGATGAGACTGAAAATACCATGGCATAAGTTCAGGCTCACCTGTGTCTTCATTGTGACATCTTTACTTTTCAACACTTTAAGGAGGTCTTTTGTCACAGCATTTCTCACTGCAATGCATCTTTGGTTTCTTCACTGCTGCTTCCATGGGTGTTGATTGTAGAACCAAGTAAAGCAAAACCTTGGACAACCTCAATCTTCTCTCCATTTATCATGTAGTTGAATACTGAACCAAATTTAAGGATTTTTGTTTTATTGATGTTGAAGCACAATCCATACTGAAGGCTGTGTTCTTTGATCTTCACCAGTAAACTTTAAACAAGTCAATATTTCCTTATCCTGTTTGAATGACTCCTCCTGGTCCATGTACAGATTCCTCATGAGTACAATTAAGTGTTTTGGTATTTCCACTCTTTGCAGTGTTATCCATAATTATTTATGATCCACACAGTCAAATGCCTTTGCATAGTCAATAAAACATAGATATACATATTACTGGTATTCTCTGCTTTCGGCCAATATCCATCTGACATCAGCAATGATGCTTCCTCCAAGCATCTGTGGTCCAGACATTAAAGAAGAAGAAAAAATGACTGTGTAGGAGATTAGTCTGTAGTGATCGGGAAGAATGAGGAGGATAGGAATAGCCAAAGAAGACCCTGGAAATAGGAATGGCCAGAGGTTCCATGCCCTCTTCTGAATTTGGCTTGATCTTCTGAAAGTTCTCTGTCTATATACTGCTGCAGTCACTTTTCAATGATCTTTAGCAAAATTTTACTTGCATGCAGCCAATAGGTCACAATTTAACAGGGATGAAAATGTTGCATATTGGTTTTAAATATCTGCAGCAGAATTATTGAGCAACGATTAGTTATTTTTATGAAAAAGGTCTTCATTTTTTTATGAACGCAAGTTCCATCAAAGCTATCAAGCTGATTTGTCTGCTTAAAAAGCTAATGAAAATTTTAGATGAATAACTGGAATTATGGTGTCCAAGTAAATGGAGGTAATTATTTCACTATACTCGTGTTGATCCAGCTTTAGTCCTTTAGCTTCTCATAGGGAAACTCCCACCTGTTAGCATCAAGAGCCAATAAAATGCTCTTTCCCTTATTTGGAGGAGGGAGAAGTGGGGAGGCAGAATACTTAGGATCCAGGAGTTTATGAATAGTTTATTCAATGGGTGCATGTTTTCCTCTCAGTTCAGTGCTGCAGATTTTATTTCCCTCATTTTATAGAAGAAGAAAATAAGCCTCAGGGTCCGGAGCTAAATCTTGGGACTAATTATTTCAATGCTGAGTCTAGGTAATTTCAACTATATCTCACTACTTCTGTCTGTCTGCCGTTTTTTGTTGTTGTTGTTTGTTTGTTTATTTGTTTTGTGGTACTGGGGCTTGCGCCCAGGGACTCATGATTGCATTCTTTGCAAGTGGTGGACCACTGAGCTGCACCCTCAGCCCTTTTTTTTTTTTTTTTTTACTTTTTTGAGGCAGGGTCTCGCTAAATTAAGCAGACTACCTCTGCTCTCAAAACCTACAATCCTTCTGCCTCTGTCTCCCAAGTCGCAGGTATTACAGGTGTGTACCACTATGCCCGGCTTGTATCTATGTATGTATTTTAAAAGATCCTTTTGAATACCAAATACCTCTCGACAGTGTCTGAATCTCTGCCACTCCCCAGAATATTCCATCCAAACTGACTTTTTTTTCTCATTATGGTGGTGCTCAGCGCCTTGGCAAGTGCTCTACTCCTGAGTTACATCCTCAGCTAACAGTTAATCTGATTTCTAACTGCTCATCTGTTCTGTTACTTTTTAAAAACATAAATGCTAAAATCATTCATGACACATGGGTTTGAGTCATTGCACTACTTTCCCAATTTATTCTGCCTCTCCAACCTGGTCTCATTTCTCTGTCCTTCCAACAGGATCTGGTGTTGCTCTTTGTTCAGTAAACCCCTCCCTTACTTTGTTGTTGTTGTTAGGTGCCCTCGAGTCGGTATCTGACTCATAGCGACCCTCATAGGGTTTTCAATGGCTGACTGTTTTGGGATTGCCTTGGGAGTGGATTGCCAGGCCCTTCTCCCATTTTTGCAGTGCTGAGAATTGAACTCAGGACCTCAAAGACTGCAGCGCAGCACTCTACCCACTGAACTAAATCCCAGCCCCTCCCTCACTTAGTCACTATAAAACCCTCAGTTACTTATCTGAGTGGCTGGGTGCTTATTTTTCAGCATGCTGCTGGCTGAGGGCTGGTCAGCATTAGATGTTCTGGAATAATCTTTGATATTATCCACTCTTAATCGGTGATGGCATAAATGGAAAATGTAAAAGTAAAATTTATATAATAAACATTCTAAGTAATGAAGAATAAAGTTAAAGTCATTAAACATGTTTCTTAATGAGCTATAGTGAGTATATGATGATAATTAAAATGTTGGTACAATGCCTAGATTACTCTTTTTGCAAATCATTAGGTTAATGGAAAACACAAACATTTCTGGGTAATAAACAAAGTTTGCATATAAAAATAATTTCTGAAAGTAGATTTAAAACTCTTTCATTATCCTAGATCAATTTTTTTGTCAAAGATTATAATATATGTTCAAAAACAGTTTTGTTGATTATATATAAGCATGTATATAATATATTATACATATATAAATATATGTATATATTATATGTACATATATCTCCAGCACCTCACCTGAAAGAAGTATTACTGCATTGAGCTTTTGTGTAAACCTCATGGAACTGGAATTCAAACAGAAACATGTAAGAGGTTTTTTTTTTTTTTTTTAGAAACATTAACATATTAAAAAAAACTTTGAAAAATATCATTTCATGAGAACAGATGAAAAACTGGTTTCCTCCTTCTCTCACAAATTATGGTGTTTTATTATTGGCATTAATGATTACCAAATTCCTTTGAAATACCCAAATAGTTTAGGTGCCTTACATAAAATCTCTCAGTTCATAGAGTAGTGTAAACCCATAATTAATTAGTAAATGTCACTAAATTCTAGGTGCTATGGGGGAAAAAAAATTTAAGGGACCCAGGGAACTTCTAGTTGATGAGATTGTAAAGAGGCCACCAAGTTGACAGGACCATTGCCATCTTAGGTAGCCCCCCCTCTCTGTGAGAAACTATATACTGGAAGAATTTTCTAAACTGTTTGATGTTAACTGCCTGACTGCCTGATTAATTGTTAATTCTTAACCACTGATTGAGGCCTGTTATGCCTCTGTACCAACCTACTTGCACAATCTATGGAACTATTACCTGAATGATTGTCTGTTATAAGACTGCTTGTTTTTTTTGGTTTTTTTTTTTTTGTTTTTTTCTTTTCATGCCAACCACTTATACAAATCATACATGGGAATTTAAGAGATTGAATACAAATCATAAGACTTGGAGTTTGTAAGCTTGCCAAAATTTGCCCTTATAAGCCCCCACCAACAGTTTCTCGGGGCCACGGGTTTTTGAGAAACACTAGTCCTCCATGTCTGCCAGCTCAACAAAGACTCCTTTTAATTGGCTTTTTGCTCCTTGTGGTGTGTTTCTGATCTTGGGTTACAATGGAGATAAAGCCATGCCTAACAACAGAAGAAGACTTCATTATGTAATTTTTAAGTGAACTAAAGAATTTCTCCCCTTCCTCCAAGCATCTGTGGTCCAGACATTAAAGAAGAAGAAAAAATGACTGTGTAGGACATTAGTCTGTAGTGATGGGGAAGAATGAGGAGGGTAGGAATAGCCAAAGAAGACCCTGGAAATAGGAATGGCCAGATGAAGGTGTTATGGTTTGGATATGAAGTGTTTTCCAAAAGGCTCATGTGTTGGCTGTCAGCTGATGGGCTTTTGGGAAATGGTTGGATCATGAGGGCTCTATCCTCATCAGTGGATTAATCCACTGATAGTTTCCTAACTTGATGGAATTGTTGAGAGGTGATGGCAAGTAGGAAGAAGGACCTCTTTGGAGGAAGTACATGAGTGGCAGGAGGTGCCCTGGAAGGGCGTATCTTGTGCCTGGCCCCTTCGTCTTTGGCATTCTCTCTGCTTCCTAGCTGCCATGAGGGGAGCAGCTTTCCTCCACTATGCCATTCTTCCATGAGGTTTCTGCCTTGCCACAGGCCTAATGCAATGGAGCCAGCTGACCTCGGCCTGAAACCTCTGAAATCTTGAATCGAAATAAATCCTTCCTCCTTTGAGTTGTTTATGTCAGGTAGTTTGTCACAGTTATGAAAAACTACCTAATGCAAAAAGAAAGGGAAAGAAAAACTGTCAAAAATATTCAGAACATATTGTCTCATTTAATCCTTAAAGTACACCATGAAACAAATCATATTTTGTCCATTTTTCAGAAGTGGAAACAGGTGTGGACCCAGATGCCAAAATTTATCCATTTTCTGCCATACACTTCCTTGTAAAAACCTTCAAGGTGAGGTAGCTGTCTCCAAATTTGTCATGTGTATTGAAAATGTACAATATCCTTACTGGATAGATGGTGACATAGAAGCATGAGGACTCATATGTAACTTCAAAATAAAATAACCATTAGAAGTCTCCATCAGTTCATCCTGATGGCCAAGCAGCACAAACTTCCTGATCTGTACATCTTATTCATATTTGGGAAGTATTCTTGAATTTGGCTTGTTGTTAACTTGATTTATTATGTCTTTATTTTCTCATGGAAAATTACTTCCAAATTTATGAATTAACAATTTGGTCAATGTGGACCTGTGCCTAAGCAATTAGAAATATGTGATTCTTGGCCTCTGTCAAAAGCCTTTCCTTTTTATGTGACTTGGCATAATCTATTTTCTTGAAAAGAGATAGAAGGCATGTTTTACTAGTGTTCAAATAGGCTCTGGCATTAATGGAAGTGCCAAATGGCTTTAAGTGACTACTTGGAACTGTAAGTTTTTGTTTAACGCCTGTATGTAACTTTTAGCAATACTATTTAGAGATTGATGGAAAATTGAGGCCCAGAGATGCCACAGAGATTTATAGAATATAGGGACTTCACTGAAGGACTAGATTCCAAATAGTTTCCTTCCTTTATTCTCTTATTCATAACTATGAAGTTGGCTCCACTCTGGGAGCCAAAGAACTGTCATGAGACTTTAATTTATACCAACTTTAAATTTCTCTTTTCTTTTCTTTTTTTAGTTTGTTTGAGACAGAGTCTCACTGTGTAGCCCAAAATGACCTGGAACTCACCACATAGCCCAGGCCGGCCTTGAACTTGTGATCCTCTTGCCTCAGCTATCTGAGTGCTGGTATTACAGGTGTATGCCACCACACCTGGCTTAAATTCTTTTTCTTTTGATGAAGTAATTTTCTTCTTTGAGACCTTCAGAAATTCATACTTTTTATTTTTACCTGCAGGCAGCATTTTGTATTATTCTGGGGCTATATTTTCTATCTGTGGAATTCGCAGAGGTTCTAACTACATTTTTAAAAATTACCAGAATGCTATGGCATAAAAATATTGGTTGTCAAAGAATTCTTTGAGATGATTTTTTGTTTTTTGCTGTACTAGGGGTTGAACCCAGGACCTCACACTTGCATGCTTTGCAAGTTCTGTATCTCTGAGCTGTGCTCCAAGCTCATTTTTTTTTTTTACTTTTTGAGAAAGGGTCTTGCTAAAGTACACAGACTGCCTCTGGTCTTGAGCTTGTGATCCTCCTGCCTTTGCTCCCGAGTGGCTGGGATTACAGACGTGTACCCACGCTGAGGCGATGTTTTTAAAAGCACAGTAATAGAATTAATTTTATTACAACATAAAAAATTCTGTTGACAGATTTTTACTATTAAAGAATGAACAGAATAAGCAAAGTGAAAAAACCCTCTAAACCAAAGCTACTACAATCCTTTCTGTATTTTGGTAAATATTCTCCACAAACTTTTGCAGAGATGACAAAAATTTATACATAAATGAGGTCATGTTTTTGTTTTTACTTACATATGTCTTTGAATAATCTATTATGGACATCTTTCTGTAGCAATACATGAAGATCTGTTTATACATACTAATGCTGCATAATATTACATAATATGTATATATTATGATAGTCCTTTTGATGGGAAGTTTGTATGTTTCTAATTCTTTTTTTTAAAAAGGAGTCTGAAATATTATTTTACATAATAAACTTCATCCATGTCATTTTATGTTTATTATTTACTTACTTGTGGTACTGGAGATCAAACCCAGGACCCTGTACATGCTAAGCAAGTATTCTACCACTAAGCTATATCCCCAACCCTACATTTTTATTTACTTATTTAATTATTTATGGGAGAAGGACCTGGCAATCCACTCCCAAGGCAATCCCAAAAACAGTCTGCCATTGAAAACCCTATGATGGTTGCTATGAGTCGGATACCGACTCGACGGCACCTAACAACAACAACAACAACATTTAATTATTTATTAATAAGACTAAGAATCTCACTGTGTAGTTCAGGCTGGCCTGGAACTCACAATCCCCTGCCTCAGTTTTCTGAGTGCTGGAATTATGGGTATATGCCTCCAGGCCCAGCTTACATTTATATTTTAGATAAATTCCTAAAAATTGAATTGAAAGATCATAGGGTTTGCTCATTAATGTTTTGATATGTAGTATTAACTTTCCCTCTTGGAATTTTATGCCAATTTACATTCTAACTATCTTAATATGAGAGTGTCTGTTTCCCTACCCTCACCCTTTAGCACTTGACTTTAATATACCATTTTGTCAAATTGGCCAAAATTGATAACTCATTTTGTTTTCATTTGCCTTTCTTTGATGATTACTAATGTTGAGCATATTTTCCTTTGTTTAAAGTCTATTTATATTTCTTCTGTGAATTATCTATTTATTTTTCTTTTCCTGTTGCTTTATCTTTTTCTGATTTCTTCAAAGATCTTTTTAATAAATAATAATAAATGCTGGAAAGGTTGTAGAAAAAGTTATGATTCTTCTGCTATTTTAATCAATTGTAATTCTTATCAATAACTACCTCTTGAAAAATAATTTTTTTCTTTTTTTATTGGAAATTCTTAATGTACACCTTAATGTGATTCATTCTGACATGCTTTTCATTGTGACATTTCCATATATGCATTTTGATAAACATTATTCATATAGGTTACCCCTTACCCTCCCCTATACTTCCCCCCCTTCCACCCTTCCCATCTAAGTTTCCCATCTAAGTCTTCTCTATCTTTT